>QANZ01039927.1:170419-201708 GCA_003254925.1 Chamaecrista fasciculata
GAAGAGTTTTGGGACATTTTACAATTTTATTTTGAGGATTTGGGACTAAACTGGAATGTTTGGAAGAGTTTTGGGACATTTTACAATTTTATTTTGAGGATTTGGGACTAAAATGAATGAAGATGATGAAAAAGAGGGGAAATTGAGAATAATGAGATAAAAATATAACTCAGGGACCTATTTGAAATTTGAATGAAATATTTTTTTTATTATTAATGCTGATGTGGCACGCACAGTTGGCTTTTTTTTTTAGTTTTCCAACTGCTGACGTGGCACTTAACGTGCCACGTCAGCAGTTAACGGCTTCAGGGACCAATTTGACTAACGTTAGTAAAATTCGGGGACCTATTTGTCAATTTCCATAAATCAAGGACCAATCTGTCAGCGACCCAATAATTCGGGGACCAGTTTGGGAGTTTACTCATAAGTTTACTGTGCTCATACCAATAATCTAAGGACTAAAATTTACTTTGTTCATATCATTCCCTTGCATATCAGTTTTTTGTTAAAGTTTAATAATTATTTTTTTGGCAAAAGCAGTAATTTTGTCTCTAAACTTTACATCAACTGTAAATTTCGTCTCCAATTTTTTTTACGGTTAATTTCTTCCCTAATATTTCACATTTTGATCAATTTTATTCTTTGTTCTTATTTTAGCCAAATATTAACAACAAAATTCACGTGGCTAATGATATGTAATGTAAAATTGATAGAAAAAATAAAGTTCAAACCTTAATTCAGATTTCAAAGTAAAATGTAATATGTCATTCATTTATTGAAAGAAGTTGGTTAAATGATAAAATTAACTAAAATATAAAATATTATGGACGAAATTGACTCAAAAAAATTAGGGACAAAATTGACCTTTTGAAGACAAAATTAGTGTTGTTGGCTAAATTTTTTTATCCAGACGTGTTTTATGCATTTTAACCAACTCTTTAATGAAAAACTTCACCAAAACATCTTCGACAGTTTACACAATCAAAATCTTAGTAAATTATATTTTATCACTGCCAAATTTAGAGAATTTCTTATTCAGTAACTAATAAAACTCAAAAAGTTTGAGTGCATCCATTTTACAGAGGACTTATGAACAATCAATCCTCAAGAAATGGATAATCAGTATAACCAACAACAGGATGAGAAGTATAAAACGTAGCTCGTACATACTTATTCAAAGGAGCATCAAGCTCAAACCTCTTAGGCAAATCAGGATTAGCCAAGAACCAACGTCCATAAGCAACAAGATCTGTTCTTTTCTCAGCAATAGCATTGTTTCCATCTTCACGTTCATACCCTCCTGCAACAATGAATGTTCCATTGAAGGCCTTTCTCATTGGCACAAGACTTTTATGAGTCTCTTCTTTTTCTCCAATAGTCTTCATTCTTGGCTCCACCATGTGACAATACAGAATGTTATACTTGTTCAGTGAATTAGCCATGTATAGCCCAAGTTCTTCAGGATTTGAGTCCTCACATTCTGCATAATTTGCAAAAGGTGATAGTCTTATTCCAACTCTTTCTGCTCCTATTTCGTCACAAACAGCTTCCACAACTTCTAAAGGAAATCTACAACGGTTCTCTAGTGATCCACCATATTCATCTGTTCGGTCATTCACTTGATCTTTCATGAATTGGTCAAGCAAATAGCCATTTGCACCGTGAATCTCAACCCCATCAAAGCCTACAATTGAACAAGTATAGTCAAATTTTCAGTGATTGTGGAAGAATTGTGTAATTTTTGTCAATTCAGACTGGGCAAAGATACAAGTTGATCCTAAAAGATACACGGGCTTTCAATTCAATTTTTAAAAGTGGTGAAATCATTGTATATTTTAGTCCGTTTCGCTTAGAGGAAACTAACAATTTGGTCCCTAAAAGATCATCGAGCTAACAACTCAGTCCCTGGAAGATTAAAATACACATTTAGTCTTTAAAAGATCAAAATGGTATACTTTTATTCCTTAAAAAATTAAAACGGTATATTTATTCCATAGAAAGTACTAATTAGTATATCATTTTGATCTTTCAGAGACCGAATTGTCAGCTTAGTGATCTTTCAAAGACCAAATTGTTAGTTTACTCTTTCGCTTATTTTTTGAGGACCAACTTTCTGGAACAAGAAAGATTAGTGTATTGATTTCACGATTCTTAAGCACTAAACATGTAAATTAGACTTTCACGATTTACTCTATATTTAATTTAGAGAAAACCTATTTTTAGTCCTTAAATTTGTTCTAAAATTACAATTGAATCCCGTAATAGTTGACAATAGAAATACACATTCTGGTCCTGATTTTCTTACAAACATAAGCTACTTAATCTCCACAGATAACGTTTGATGGACTAAAAATGTATTTCCAGTATACAAGAAGTCAAGAACTAATTGTAGTTATGGGACAAAATCAGAGATGAGAAAATAAGTTTACTCTTTGTTTCAGATGAAGTAGTTTGACTTGTGACAACAATTTATAGTAGTTAGTGGAGGTACCAGCTTGGATAGCATTCCTTGCAGCAAGTCTAAAGTCATTGACAATTTGAGGAATCTCATCTATCCTCAGACGCCTTGGTTGGGGAAAATGTTCAATGTCAATGCCATTACTTCGAATTTCTGGAGTAAGTGGCTTGTCTGTACTTGAAACTGGGGCTTGCCCATTTGGTTGAATACCTGTTCAAAACAGTATGTAACAATACATATATATTACATCTCAAATTGGTTTTCTAAGTTTAGTACATTAGAAAAGTAGAGAGGAGTTAAAGATGACTCTGTTGCATACTAAAAAGATATCAGAGAACCTCCATTACTTCTCATAGATGAATATCACTCATTCATCATACAAAAGTAAGGTAAAATACACAAAATCTCCCTGAACTTTAAACAAAGAACCCCTGTACTTTGAAAAATGGTGAAAAATCTCCTGAATTTTTTGTTTTCAGAGAAAAAAATAGTCCTTTTGGTAAAATTTTCATACAAAAAAAATAATTTTTTAATATATTTTTATGATTATTGTTGCATTTTCCATTGATCTAAAATGAGAATTGGCTATTGTTGTAATTAATAGTAGTAACAAAACTAAAAATTCTTGATTTTTTTAAATGAAAATTTTAACAAAAAGAGTTATTTGTACAAAAATCAAAAGTTTAGGGGTCTTTCGTCACTTTTCAAAATTCAAGGGAACTTTTTCACAATGACTAAAATTCAGGGGTTTTATGCAATTTTAGCCCAAAAGTAACACTTCTTTAAAGAGAGGGCACCTTCTAAAGGCTCTTTAGGATAACCAAAAATGACACAAATTTTAGCTTGTCATAGAAGATATGTATGTGTAGTGGAAATCTCAGAAACTACACTTCATCAACCAATAAGTTGCCACCAAGCATAATATATTTTGATCATCCAGACTTTTGCTTGATTACCAAATTCTTTGAAACCCTTCCAGCATACATACATACCTTGCTTTGAAACCCTTCCAGCATGCCAAATCTGACAAAAAAAGATACCACCTTTGGCATGAACAGCATCCACAATGGGTTTCCAAGCTTCAACTTGCTCTTTTGTCCATATGCCTGGTATATCAGGGTACCTTTTTACATTAAACCACAACAGACAAAATTCAGACTCAGTTAGGGGAACAAACCGGATCCTCTGAAATTGGTGGTCTCTAGATTTCTATGCATTTAGAGAATTTTGGCTGTTTAATTATATATATATATATATATATAAATTTCAAAAACAAAAATTACCCTAGAGCAGTTTCAGAAACACCAGTAGCTTCAGCTATCAAAAAACCTCCCTGAGAAGTCCTCTGAGAGTAATATAAGATAGCATGTGGCTGGGGAACATTCTTGTAAGATCTCACTCTTGTCATTGGCGCCAAAACAACTCTGTATATATATATTGCAATTTCAAACCAATTTTTCACAGCAAAATCACAAAATACATAAAACAGATGACATCAACTTTTTGTAGTACACAAGTAAGATGGACAGAACAAACGTTAACATGATCAAATAACAGAATCCCAATAATGGATTTTGGTCAAACCTCATTTTAGTCGTTGATCTAGAGGATGAATTTCATTTTGGTCCCCAAACTAATTTCAACAACATTTTGATCCTCAATATTCTTTTTCATTTTTTATGGTTAGTCTACATGTGATCTTTAGTGGAAATGGACGAAGTCATATATATAAATAAGAAAGATATAAATAAGTTGAGAAAAAAAATTCTTCCTGTTGGCCAAAAAAAAGCTTCCTTCTTAATTATAATTTTGTTTGTTTGAAAAAAAAAATTTCTTTGTCCCTTTACCAACTCACTTATTAAAATATATATAAAAGAAAAATCATCTCGGATAGAATCAGGATGGAGACTAATGGTGAAAAGTGAAAACAAGTGAGAAAGTTTAAGGATTAAAACACAACAAAAAATATTTTTGGAACCAAACAGAATTAATCTTATAGTTCAGGGACCAAAATGAAATTTTGACCTATGAATTTTCATTTCCCACCTTGATTCTTATCGTGCCTATGGCGATGCTGACTTGGTACAGACAGTAAATAAAAGGAATTGAAGCAAGGCAAGAGATTTGAAGTACCTATGGGATAGATTGAAATTCCCCATCTTGTAAGGTGTGAGAAGAGGAATCATTTTTTTAGCTTCAGGAGCCATTTTCTTCCTCAGAGCTAGAATGAATCGTTTTTCTCTGATATATGTGATGATGTGAAGATATGAAGTGATGATGAACTCAGGGTGATATATATGGGCATAAATAGAAGTGAAGATTGAGTTTTTTTAAAAAAAAAAATTAAAATGGAAACTGAGGGAAACTAAAAAGCCATATCAGAGGCATTAATGGCCTGCTTTTTCAAAGAATATGATGAATATTCATTTTGATGAGATGGGATCCTCTATAATGCATTTTTCCTAAAGTGTCTCTATAGTATGGATTATGGCACCGGATCCTCTGCCGTACCGCACGGCGTGCGGTGCGGCAGAGGCCAATAGGGGAGCGCCACGTGTGCAGGCGCGCCCACGTGGCGCTTCCCTATTGGTCCCTGCCGCACCGCACGCCGTGCGGTACGGCAGAGGATCCTCATCCATGGATTATATAGATCATTTGATTTATTTTTTCTTTCTCCTTTTGCCATGTGGCATAGATTCATCTATATATATAAAAAAATTATGCATTACTTAGATTTTTTAACATGTTCATCATGGCACAAAATTAATTTTTCTCCAAAAATTTATTTAGTCATGATAATAAAATAAAATTATTTTACAGTTTTCGGAAGAAAAATATAATAAAAAAACTAATGGCATTGGTTCTCAGGTTAAAAAGTTATTTATGTAAAGGTTAGAAAAAATCAAATAAAATGAAATATTTTTTATATATATTTTGGATAAAAAATTCCTTTGAACAAATTGTTAAGCAAATAGTAATTTTGCATAATTTTGCGCCATAATAAACATATAAAAAAATTCAATTACTGCATAATTTTTATTTTCATTTTGGATAATCATGCCACATGGAAAGAGGAGAATCAAATGATAAATCTAATGGCTTATAATCTATACTATAGAGGCACTACAAGAAAATCACTATAGGTGATCCACTTTCTCATTTTGATGGTTGATGACTTGAGTGAGTGCGTCGGGTGAAAATGGAGCACTTGTAATAATTATTAGTTTTTTGATAACTAGAGAATGTACACATATTCTTTTAAGAAACTAATAATAATAATTATTAGTTTTTGATATCTAATGGATTTCATAATAATGTTATATTATCTAAGTTAATTAGAATCCTTTTCAATTGAATGCTTTGGAACCTTCTTTTTCCAAAGAATTGGTTTGGCATGTTTTGAATTTTGATCTCCATAAATTGTTTAGTTTATAACTTTATATTTCAATTTAGGACTTTAATGAATTAGATTCAAACAATATGGGCATAATTAGAATCATTTTCAAAGCCAAGATTTCAATTGATCAAGTCACTTAAAAAATATTAAAATTCATTTCAAATTATGACTATGAATAATGCTATGAACATGAATGTATTAATTATGATTATGATAATGATTATTATTCTTATTAATTCTAATTCATTTCAACATTAAAAATATAATTATTTTAGATATATGATATTGATATATATATCAATTATTTATTATTTTAACATCCGATACAATGTAAGTAAAAGACTCAATGTGTAACATCAAGGTATCTTGGAACTGAAGGCTTTGAAAGACCCAATGGGTTCAATAATGTCAAACATAGGGCCCGGTCTGATTTCAATGTTTAACGGGCCGGACCAACAGGCCCGTGCCCCCTCAATCTTGGTAGGAAGGCAGCAACATCAATAAAATCGACTGTTATTTTTTTTTTTAGAAAAAAAAAAAGCTAGCAAAAGTGTGTATTTTGAAGAAAAATATTGCGGATTCCAATCAAATCAACAACCAAATTCAAGTTTCAATTAAATCAGTGATAGTTAGTTTCAATAACAGGCTGTTTGCTTTTCCTTTCCAGTTCTAAAAGTTCAGAGCAACCAAAAGATGTTGCTGTGTTAAACATTTATATCTCAAACTGATGCATATATCAGAGCAAGGTTGATGCCTTGATGAAAATATATTGAAAATGGAAAATGTCGTTTAGCAGCACATACTAAGCTTCCAGCTTATATGTGGCTGCAGCTGCAGCTGCATTCTTAGATAGTAGATACCATCATTTTGAATTTTGATGTTCAAAATAAGTTCATATGCAGCTCTTGAATGCCCATAAGGCCATAATGACATAGAAAATCAACCATGCATGCTTATTGCTAGAGAAGGAACTAATGCAAAATTTAAGCTTCAAGGATTCTGAAGTATTGCCATCCCTCATCAACGAGACTAGCATGACTACATGCTGTAAAAATGACTAAGAAGGTTCATTGGGAACTAGATGGAGTTTAGGCATTTCTTCAAACAACTTAGGTGTCCTCGTCATGTTTCCACTCTTTGTATTCATATCCAAAAGAGCTGCAATTGCATGATCTTGTGGAATATTGATAGAGCTGTTGCTTGCATAGGAATCAAGCCGTTGAGCAGAGTCACAGACTACCCAACTAGGAACAAGCCAACATCAAAACTGGTCAGGTTTCACATTCATATAGACTCCATCTCTAGAAAAACTTACAACACCGCATTAGGAAAACCATTCTAAACATACTCAGATATCAATGCAGACCAAGCAACAAGATTCTTATTCAAGGATTGATCAAACAAGAACCTTGCAGACACCATATCACCAACCTTTGGGTAGCCATCGATCATAGTCATATAAGAAACTACATTCTTTTCAGGCATGGAGTCAAATATATCTCTAGCCCTGATTTTTCAGGCAGATAAGACCACACAAACTAACTAAAATCAGTCACATTAACCACATTTGATGAACAGACAATCTTTCAAATTAGGACCTTGTCAAGAAAAGCTTTATATGATTGAAGCCAACTTGTAACTGTCATTTTGAAAAACCCAATTGGTACTTATACTTGGAAAAGCTCGGATACAGATTCGAATACAACCAGCAGAAATTTTTATACTGGACAAGCCAAAGATAACTAACTATCAAGTCAACAGAGAAAGAAAAATAGTGTAAATACAAGCCAGAAACACATAATAAAATCGAAAACAAACTTAAATCGTAAATTCCAATCTGTCAACAAACTCATACTGTATTCCACAGTTTTTTCCCCCTCCGTTGCCAGTCCCACGAAAATCCCTAAATGGCCATCATTAAGTCCCAGTAAATAATAAGGAAGGCGATTGAGTGAGTTACCCTAAACCCCTTTTTGAGCGTTAATCGTCGAGCATCTTTCTGAGACGATTCTTGATCAATTCGCTGCGAGCTTTAGCCCGAGCCTGTTGCGGACCTATATTCACAAGCGAGAGATGGGCTCCGACGGCGAATAACGAAGCGCCGGCGACGAAGGCAGCGACGGTGACGGCTAATTGCTTAGGTGTAGGAGGATACGACCATATATAACCATGGTTGTGGCTGAAGATTGAAGTTCACTTCCCTCGTTATAATGGATTCATCTTCTGTGAACTTGGACTTGAACTAATGTCTATATGGGCTAGAACGGCTTGGGCCAATTATTTATAGTTATGACCATAGTTTTTTTTTGGTTTAAGTGCATTTTTGGTCCCCTAACTTTCGCAAAGGTCTCAATTTGGTCCCCTAACTTTTTTTGTTGCAATTTTGGTCCCCTAACTTTTGAAAACGTCTCACCATTGGTCCCCTAACTTTTTTGTTGCAATTTTGGTCCCCTAACTTTTGAAAACGTCTCACCATTGGTCCCCTTTTGGTCCCAAGTTAGGGGATCAAAATTGAGACTTTTTCGAAAGTTAGGGGACCAACAGTGAGACGTTTTTAAAAGTTAGGGGACCAAAATTGCAACAAAAAAAGTTAGGGGACCAAACTGAGACTTTTGCGAAAGTTAGGGGACCAAAATTGCAGCAAAAAAAGTTAGGGGACCAAATTGAAACCTTTGCGAAAGCTAGGGGACCAAAAGTGCACTTAAGCCTTTTTTTTTTATTAAAGTATGAAAGTAATCAAATCAAAGTACATTTTTTAAATTAACATTTAGTCCTTATATTTTTACTGAAGTTATGATTTAGTCTCTATAATTACATGTGAATTAGTCCATATAATTTCAACATTTGTAATTTTATGGCCAAATACTCGCATTGGTCTTAGAAGTATGAAGAATATTTTAAATTGGTCTTAAATATTTTATTTGTTTAAGATATATTTGTAATTTTATTGCGATAACTCTTCTGCTTTAAGTTTCTCTCAGAGTCACAGGAATTCAAGCCGAACAAAACACTTTGATGTAAAATTCCTGTTTGTACGAGAGAAGGTTGTTGAATCTCAAACTCAGATTGTGCACATTCCTGGTGAAGAAATGCTTGCAGATCCGATGACTAAGGGCTTACCAGTGGGAGTCTTTCCCAACCTTGATACCCATTTGGGTATTGTGCAGCCCTTTCATGATGCATCGGTTTAGTGGGAGTCTGAGTAGGCAGTGTTGGATGTAGTCCAACTTAGATTTGTAATAAGTATAAGTCTTTACATTGTTTTCTCTATCGGATTCGATGTCTGTTTTATTGGCTTACTTTTGAATTTTGTATGGCTTAAAGCCACTTTATGATCCAATTTTCAGATATTGAGAATTTATAAGTTTATTACATAGTTTTCACTATCGGATTCAATGTCTTGTGCATTATCTCATTTCTGATTCCTGAAAGACTTGGTGCTAATTGGTAACCTAGTATGCATATATTGTTTTCTGATATAGATTGAACTCTTGTTTTGATTACTGCTATCTAAGTGGGAGATTGTTGGATTATGTCTATCAAATAATCCTAATTATGGATTAGCACTAATCACAAGAGTTAATTTTATATATATTTATATATATATCAATCTGACTCTTAGCTCTTTCAGGGAAAGAGCTCAACCTGCTAGATTGCCTTGAACTATCAGTGTCCTATCCTATTGTTAGTATATCATGTTCCCCTATGCCACCCATATCACCTTTTATCAATATTTTAATAGACCCCTTTTTGACTATAAATAAGTGATATGTGGTGGAGAAGCTAAGGACATGCAGCAAAATACAAGCATTCTCAAGCAGGTTGTGAACTTTCTCTCTCTCTAACTGGTGCATGCAATCATTAAAGGACTAAACAGTACACTTTTTCGGCATGGATTTTAGCTCAATCTCAGGTATGATTTAGATTTCTCCCACTAATCTAAATCCAATAGAACTAAGACTCTAATTAGAGGCTTTTACATATGCTTAATAATATCTCTTTAGAGGAGTTAAAGAAAGCACAAAAAGATTACTACATATTGAGTGAATGATTAAGAAGATATATAATCATTCACTCAATTTATTTCTTTTTTGCTCTCTTTAAAGGTTCAATATGTAGAAAATAGAATGCTTAAGAAGATATGTAATCATTCACTCAATTTATTTCTACATATTGAACCTTAAACACCAACTTAGAATGAAGTTTAATTTATATATCTATTTAGAGGAGTTAAAGAGAGCACAAAAAGATTACAATATATCGTTTTTTTTTTTCTTGCCAGAGCTAGGAATGGACAAAACACCTAACGCGAGTGTTTGTCTTTATTCCCATATAACCTACTTAAATACTCACACATGATTACAATATATCTTGAGGTAAGGAGTTCAAGCACACAGAAGAATATGTGGAAAAAGATGTTAACTTTCCAATATGATGAAATAATAAAGTTGTGGTTAAAAACAATAAAACATATTAATTCTCAGTGTTTCTATTTAGAGAAATATATTTTTTATGTTGGAGCACGAGATTATGTTGGAGTGGAAAAGCGACCACGTCGTTCCGGTGAAGAAGAGAAGAAGAATGATAGGTAGTAATCGGAGGATGAAGAAGGTGTCGTCAACGTCAAGGGGGAAAAAGTTGAGAGGAGTGAGGCAAAGGCCGTGGGGGAAACGGACCAGATGCACTTACCAATTTCATCACTCCACCTCCACCCACAAACGATGACTCCCAACAACCCAAAAACCATCAAATTCACTCTCACTCACTCAGAGGAAGTCACAAAACATGAATCGGCGTCTTTCTCTGATTTTTGTATGTGTAATATAGATGAGTAATATAGATGATGATCTTTGTATGTGTGTGCATTAGAGAGAAGATAAAAAGATTCAGTCTAAAAATATAATATACATATGTTTTGTATACTTGGATAGAGAATAAGGTGTGGGAGTGAGAGTCCTATCTATCACCTTATAGTGCAGAGGTGATAGATCAAACAGATGAGTATTGGACTGTTGTATCCTGGAGGTAACACGTTAGTGTACCCAATGCACCGAGTGATATGACTAAATCAACCCGTGGGAGGCGTGAAATTACCTTAAAGAAAGCGAGATATCTGTGCCTCAGCCCAGGACCACGCATTTTGTTTTACTAACAATTTTATCTTGTTTTAGTATTTCTCTTGTTTTCAGGTAGCAACTCTAACAATTTTAAGGTAAATTCATGTCTCTATGGAAGTAGCTACTGAAAAATAAGAATGATATGTTGGTGACTTGGTGCCTTCGTGACCAAAAATATAAATGGGGTTCTACGAGAGGTACACGTACTCTTGATCTATTTTCATAAAGTTGGTTTATGAAAAATTAAAAATTATTGTGATGCTATATATGCAAAATCTCATCCAATATAATTATAGTGTTGAGAAGTCCTTTGTGACTAGTGTTTAAGGCTTGGTGGTGGATGAATGTGGGTTGTCTAAACAAGTATATTATTGGTTTATGGACTTGTTTAAAGAACAAATGAAGTTTGTTAATATTTTGTGATATGTGATTCAATCTTGAAATAAGATATTAGAATTTTATCAAATTGATTGTGTAGTGCTATGATTGGTGAATCAAGATACTAGTGGTGGAATTTGGTGCTAAAAAAAATTTAGTGATTAATGTGTATATTTGTTTGTGATGATAATATTAATATCTATTTTAATTTGGATGAATTATTAAAAGTCTAATTTACCGTGAATGTTTTTCATGAGAAGATAAAATTGAAATTATGATGATGAGAGTCTATATTGACTATTGATATAAACAAAATGCATTAATTGTATATTAATATTTAATATACGAAAAAGTTGGTAGAGTTATTCATTATATTTTGAAAGAAAGTTGTATATATGTTTAGTGTATTGTCTTGGGTGAATTAGTTTTAAAACTAATTATTGAAGTATTATTAACTTTGTGATTTTATGTTATATAAATAAATATTATATTTCATCAACATAATATTAAAATAAATATTCAGAAATTGAGACAGTGCCAAACGTTATTTTATATGTGTTTCTTTTAATTTGGTGCATTATTATATATATTGATGTTAATTGGCAGTAAGTTGCATCTAATAATTGAAGTTTAATTACATCTAATTCATTGATAGAATTTAAATCTGTTTTAGTGTTATATATGAACGTTGATAATGGAAATCTTTCCAGTTAAATAAAAGTGTGTTCATGGTGTAAGGCTGACTAATTAAAAGTAGGGGTTAATTAGTTGACTTCATATT
Source organism: Chamaecrista fasciculata (assembly GCA_003254925.1). Lineage (NCBI taxonomy): Eukaryota > Viridiplantae > Streptophyta > Magnoliopsida > Fabales > Fabaceae > Chamaecrista > Chamaecrista fasciculata. The sequence continues at coordinate 182,551 of QANZ01039927.1, forward strand.
AATATGTTGTCCATTAATTTTAGAATTTTAAATCGATGTATAGATTGTGATGATAGGCTATATATAGTTATATAGATGGTTCATTAATTTATTTTGTGGAGATAGAAATTTATAAATTGAAAAAATAGTGGGGGTCAAGGGAGTTGAATAAAGTATCCTAAAAAAAATTAATTTATATGTGTGTTATGAAATGAATTTAAATTCAATAATCTTTTAGTAAATATTTGTGTTATGAATTGATTGAGAATTATCTTGTTGTGAGCTTGAATATTATATGCGTATGATCTATTAATTTTTAGTTTTTGGTACAAGCTCAAAGTTGTTAAATGAAATTTGTTTTGTGAAAATTTTGGTATTGAAATTTTGATGGAAAAAAAAAATGTTATTTTTGACATGAAAAGAGAAGCTAAGCTTAAACCTTTAGCATCAACTAGCGAAGAGGCTAAAAAGTGACTTAAGTTCCTTTGAGAAAATATTCTATTTATATATTGTAATAGTACTTTAAAATAAGTACTAATGATAAATCCAAACTCATGAAAGTAAATATTGTGTTAATGTCATGACAAAGTTCTCTCAAAGAAATGGTATACCATATGTCTGTGGACTATGTAAAGACAAGAAATTGTGGATCCACTTGCAAAAGTCTTACATAGAAATATGAGTTTGGAATACATCGAGAGGGATAAATGATTTTAAGCCCATAAGATTATAAGCAACCTATGAGGAAACCCTACCTTGTGATTAGAGATCCTAAGAACTTGGTTCAAAGGGAAAAACGAATAATAAAGTGGCTGTTTTGGTAAGTGCACAAATTTTATATTCATCCCTATGGTGTACGTGCATTTTCCTGCAATGAATAATATATGAGGTTGAGTTTTAGAAACTCTTAATGAAATCTGTAGCTCTATAAGAGTGGAGTGTCACAATTACAGGAGCGCTCTTGACAGAATTCACCTATGGAATGTGGGAGTGGGCCGCTCCTAGGAGAATATTTATGGCGTATTCTCCAAACACATTCATGAACAGGATACGCACATGGCCGCGTAACGTGCGGGCTAGGGCTCATAAATTGCACCTGGATTAATATGTGCAATATATGTATCTTGTCTCCCCTAAGAAGTCATAGTTCAAGGCGAAACCACTATTGACTCTGGATCAAGATATATATTTTTGCTAAGTATAGATTCAAGGCAATACTAGCTATCTATATTACGGATAATAATCTATCTCTATCCAAGTATATAAAATAAATTAAATAAAAACTTATATAGTATCTTATAATAATAAGTGGGGGATTGTTGGATATTATTATAATTTAATAAATATGTTATACTTTTATTTAATTAGAGAGACATCAATTTTCTGTGAGTGCAACCGATATATTTTTAAGACATTAAAAACGTGTAACTCTTGAGCAAGCTGTTGGAAATTCATGTGGCTTAAAGGCTTACGTTGGGATCCAATTTAAAGCAAATAACTTTGAGTAAGTGAGTCCAACGGCTTGCTAGCTTCATATATATATATATAAATCATTGTTGAGAAGATATATGAGTAATATAGATGATTATTTTGTATGTGTGTGCATTAGAGAGAAGATGAAAAGATTCAGTATAAAAATATAATATACATGTGTTTTGTATAATTGGATAGAGAATAAGGTGTGGAGTGAGAGACCTATCTATCGCTTTAGTGCTGAAGTGATAGATGAAACAGGCGAAAACTAGGTTGTTGTATCTTGGAGGTAACACGTCAGTGTACCCAATGCATCGGGTGATATGACTAAATCAACCCGTAGGAGGCGTGAAATTACTTTAAAGAAAGCGAAATATCCGTGTCTCAGGACCACACATTTTGTTTTACTAACAATTTTATCTTGTTTCATTGTTTCTCTTGTTTTCAGTAACAACTCCAACGGCCACTACTACTCTGCCGGAAATCACCTGCTCCGATTACGATGCTCCCTCTTTCGAATTGGGTTATGGATTCTCCAGCTGCACACAGATGACTATTTTCAAGATATCGGCGATTTATTTCTTTCAAATCCGCATCTCGCTCTTTGAGTACCATGGCCAGTGCATGCTAAAACAGAATTTAATTAATTAGAATTTTGAGTAGGGATTCTCTCTCCTGCCTTAATTAATCTTTAGACTCCTTACTGATGCCCACAATCGGCAGTTTTTGTATCGGTTTTGCGCTCGGTTCTTTGTTCTTCGTTCTTTAATGCTCGCTCTTTTTTTTTTAACTCCTTTTGTCAGCCTTTTTTTTTGTTAGCCTTTGGTATCTGCGATTCTGGTGCTACATTTTTGTAACTCTTGTTTGTTAATTAAGATAATATGTATTTAGGGATCTATTTGTAATTTTTTTAAAAAATTTTGGGTTAATATGTAATTTTTACAAAATTTATTATGATTAAAATTACAAAATAGCTCCAAAGGGTACGAAAGTGTTAATGGAGAATACTACAGGGTACCAAAGTATCAAGTTTCAAACCACAGAGTACCAAAGTGAAATAGAGTCAAACCACAGGGTACCAAAGTGTAATTTACCCTTTATATTTTATATATTTCTACATTTTCTCTATATTTTGCTAGGTAGATCAATTTCTGAATCTTGCTTGTATTGGGTTGATTCTCGCCGTGAGAGTCTTTCAAAGGTCCTTAACTCTGATTGACTCGAAGTATCAGTTTCCATTAAAAAAAACTGTTCAAGGAAAAAAAAAAGTTTATTAATTTTAATTAATTTAGTGGTGGATATATATGTTGGTTGAGATGAGAGAGTGGTGGTGGCATGAAATCAGAGGTTGTAATAATGAGATAAGTGACTAATTAATGTAATTAAACTCTATGAAGACGTGATTCATTGTGGATTTCCCATATCAAATTGAATCAATTTTGAAGATTTTTGTATACTAATGAAAATGGTTGTTATGAGCTGTGACATATCAATCTATCTTGTGGGATATGTATGATTTGTTGTCATCATGATTAAACAATAACATATTGAAATTTTTCACTTTTTTTTCCTTAATTTGCATTTGCAAATATTGTATAGCTAGCATTTTGAATAACGCATATAAAACTCAATTATCTAAATAAATTTTTTATGGGTTTTATCTAAATACAATTAAGTTGTTCATTTTAGACAATAAAAAATACAATATATGATACGAGTATAAGCCCTTGGGAGAACCACACCTCAAAAGTTAGTTGTTGAAGTTGGAGAGCCCAAGACCTTATATAGTGCTTTACTCTTAGCTAACTACCCGATGTGAGTAGTTAGCATGGCATCTGCTCCTAAGCTTGCTGACATTGTGACCGAAGTTGCTCACCTGAAGGAAATTGTTGAAGCTTCATCCACTCGTTTCGATGGTCTTGAAGCTACTGTTGGATCTATTTCTCGCACGCTCGATGCTCTTGTGACTCGTCTTGATTGATTATCACCTCCTCCTACGGTTTCTACAGTGCAATCGTCACCGTCGTCTTCCGCCGTTGTTTTTGTTCCACCACCGCAACAGTCTACACACATCAATCGACCTGTGAAGCTGGATTTTCCAAAATTCAACAGTTCAGAACCTCTTTATTGGATTTTTCGTGCTGAACAGTTTTTCGCATATGATGCTACTCCGGATGACCAGCGTTTGATTATTGCTTCGGTCAACATGGAGGGTTCAATCATCGCTTGGTTTCAGATGGCTTCAGAAACAGCGTTTAATTTCTACCTGGATTGATTTGGCTAAGGTTGTGGAGGTTCAATTTGGTCCTTCTCGTTTTGATAGTCCTCGTTCGTGTCCCTTCAAGCTTACTCAAAATTCATCGGCGGCAGTGTATTATACCGATTTTCTGGTGTTGTCGACGCGTGTGGAAGGGATGTCTGATGATGCGTTTTTGGATTGTTTTGTTAGCGGGTTGAAGCCCACTCTCCGTAAGGATGTTATAGCCCAAGGCCTTATATAGTGCTTTACTCTTAGCTAACTACCCGACGTGAGACTCGTATCAATATATGTATCATTAAATTATTTTAAAATATTAACATTATATCCTTATAATTTTGTAGAAATTATTAACACTTGTATTATGAGTTATTACTTAACATTCTCACTCAAATTATTCAAACCCCAACCAGGCCATAAAAAAAATTCAAACCCCAAACTAGATATATATATACATATAATGATATGATATTTATTATATATGATTTAGTTATAGTTATATATATTGGTATTGGCCAAAAAAAAAGTCCCCTTTGCTGGCTCCATAAATTGCATTGTTGGTTTTCGGTTGATGCCATTTTTATTCTTTGCCTCTTTAGAAAGCATATAAATATCATTAGTTACTGTCAATGTAAATGCTATTTTTTTCACAAATATTATTCAGGAAAAAGTACTAATTTCGTCCCCAAATTACATCAATTGTTAATTTTATCTTCAATTTTTTTTAAGACAATTTCGTCCCTAATATTTTATATTTCTGTCAATTTTATCATTTGTATTTACTTTAGCCAAATATTAATGATAGAATCTACTTGACTAATGATACATAATATAAAATTGATAGGAAAAGAAACTCAAATACTAACTTAAATTAAAAAACATAATGCAGTTTGTCGTTAATTTATTGAACGAAATTAGTCAAAGGACATAATTGACCAAAATGTAAACATTAGAGACAAAATTGATTAAAAAAATTGAGACAAAATTGATAGTTGATATAAAATTTGAAGATAAAATTAATGTTTTTAACCTATTATTTATTAGAGATAATTCTATTTTAAATACTATCAAACACTAAACATCGGTGGTTTCAAGCCCTTGTGGCATAAGGACTGAACATGAATACTTCTTTCAATAAAAATTTAAATTTAATTTAAATTTTAATTCATCATAGAGACTTTAATTCGTACGCATTGATGTCATTTTCACTTTCCTATCACTGCGATTTAAAGGTTTATACTTTATTTTCCTGAGCCTTTATTGGTTAATTAAGTAGTGCAATGGATTGATGCACTACATTTGCACCTTTATTAAATAAAGTTTCGACACTTTCACTTTATTACTGTAGTTTTAAGAAATGTTTGACCATGTTTCCCTCATTTAAATTAGAGAATGTTGATCTCTTTTTTTTTTTGTGAAACAATTTAACTTTATTCTCCTTTTTTATATGATTGATCTAAATTTTTAATAGTAAATTCAACAGTTTATTAATATAATTCATTATTTTTTGTTTTCCTTATAACATACATAATGGTTAATTGTGTTACACTCAAATTCAAGGAGGGTGTTACGTTCAGATTTTTAGATTTTGGTTGTTACAGTTTCTTTTAGTCCCCAAAAAAAAAAACTGTATACAATGCTGTGGCAAAAAAAAAACGGTTTATTATTTGTTATCAACGGTTTAATGATACCATCTCCTTTCATGTTTGAATGCGATGAGTTTGAAGTTATATAAGCTCCGTTTAGTATGTTGGAATTGCCCTTTGCATTGTAAAGTGACACAAACTCCAAGATTTTCATGTGTTTGGTATGACAATATATGCTCGGTAAAGTGGATTACAATGTAAAGGCATTTACATTACATAGGTCATTTTTCTTTATTTCATATTTCTGATGTAATCCAACTTTAGCTAGGGAATCATGGTAGAATTCTTAATTTGCCTCTCTCACTCTCATCTCATCTTCTTCCTCTTTATGAAACCAAGCCGGCAACTGCGGACGGCGGAGCCGGTGGCCGTGTACGACGGCGGCCATGGACGGCGGTTGACGGCGGCGGCAGTGGCCTTGTGGTGATTGTGGGATGGGCATTTTTGTCATTTTCTTTCTATATCTATTTTACTTTCCCTCCCTTCCCTTTTTATACCAAACACTTTAAAATCTTTACCCACTTTACATCCCCTCAACTACTTTCCTTTCCCTCATTATTTTACATTGTAAAACACTTTTCTTTCCCTCACTCTCATTGTACCAAACGGACCCATATATGTTGCTTTTACTAATTATTTTATTCATTAAATTAAAGTCGTCAACAAATAAGGTAAATTAAACTTCAATAGTGAGTCGCTCATTTATCAATCAAACGAACAAATTAAATTTGGTTATATCTCTTTTGTTTTAAATCTAAATGCAACAAGTTCAGAACTAAAATTTAAAGTGAAAATGATGAATTAAAATGATGTCAAATTAGACTTGAATGTGGATTTGACGAGTCAACCTTTAAATCGCACTGATAAGAAAATGATATCAATGCGTACTTTTGACGAGTCACTTTCCTATCACTTTAAGATTGTAAGAAAATGACATCAATGCGTACTTTTGACGAGTATTTTTTTACTTAATATTAAGATTGTAAGAAAATGATGTGACTTGAATGTGGATTTGAAACCATAAAGTGAAAAGTTATAGAAAATTGCATAAACTCATTTTATGCCTCAATTTAACCTCATAATTAAATGGCTCTCAATAATAATTCGTAACTTTAAAATCATCGTATTCAAATTTAAAATAAAAAAGATATATTTATTAATTATTCAAACTAAATAAAGAGATGACTCATCAATAAAAAACATATAATTTTATAACCACACATTATAATTAGATTCAACCATATGAACTAAATAATAAAAATCTCATGTAGGATCAATTTTGCGAAAAGAAAAAGGAAGATAAAAAGCCAAATTGCCACTCACCCCAAAAAATAAAAGATTAAAAGTGCAAGTCAGCAAAAAAAAAATAATAATAAATATAATTTTATGGATATTATTCTCCAAATTCCCTCTAATTAATTTGTACCATATCAAAATACATACGCATACCCTATTATTTGGTAAACATACGCATACCGTTTATTTTCGTCATTCTCAATTATTATTCTCCAATCATTAACCTGAAAGAGTTGGTGTACTGTCCAACGGTTGGAATGTTAAAAAAAAAAAAAGCTAAAGTCCTATTTTGGTCCTCCAGTTATGCTTAGTGTTTCAAATTGATCCCCCAGTTATTTTTCGTTCCATATTGGTCCCCCAGTTATGCAAAACTTGACAAAGTTGGTCCCTGTAACAGTTTCCATCCATTTTTGATTTTTCAGTTAAAAAAAAGACAAAATTGATTTTTAACTCTTAAAAGTTTAAATTTTTTTGCATCAAGGATCTTTTTCTCTATAATAGAACCAAAATGTAAGAAAGAAAAAAATAATTGGAGGTTAATATTTATTTCACACAAAAATCTCTCTCTCTGCCTCACCACTGTTGATTTCTCCTTCAATGAGTTCTCTGGGAAATTGCCAAAAACAGGGCAATTCGCCTTCTTCAACGCCTCCTCTTTCGTCGGCAACCCTCGACTCTGCAGTTCTCTCCTGAACAACCCTTGCAATTTCACCATAATCACTTCAGATTTCAAGGTCATCTTTGCGCTCACTCTCTTAGTTTGTTCCTTAATCTTCGCCTTCGCAGCCATAATCAAAGCGAAATCGTTCAGAAAGAAAACCCCTGGCTCATGGAAAATGACAGCATTCCAAAAACTCGATTTCTCAGTCTCCGACATCCTCGAATGCGTGAAAGAATGCAACGTAATCGGAAGAGGAGGCGCGGGAATCGTGTACCATGGGAAAATGCCAAACGGCGTCGAAATCGCCGTTAAGAAACTCCTAGGGTTTGGCGCTAATAGCCACGACCACGGATTTAGAGCTGAAATCCAAACCCTAGGAAACATCAAGCACAGGAACATCGTCTGATTGATCGCGTTTTGCTCCTATAAAGAATCGAATCTTCTGGTTTACGAGTACATGCGAAACGGAAACCTCAGCAAAGCGATTCACGGGAAGAAAGGAGGGTTTCTGGGATGGAATTTGAGGTATAAGATCGCGATCGATTCAGCGAAGGGATTGTGCTATCTTCATCATGATTGTTCGTCGTTGATCGTTCACCGAGACGTGAAATCAAACAACATTCTGTTGAATTCGAGCTTCGAAGCACATGTCGCAGATTTCGGACTCGCTAAGTTCTTGATCGATGGTGGTGCTTCTGAGTACATGTCCACCATCGCAGGCTCCTATGGATACATTGCTCCTCTGCCTTTGTTGTCGACGAGTTTAGTGATGTTCTTGAGGATGTTGTCGGCGGTCATGAGGTCGGCGCCGCCGTATGCGGCAGAGAGGGATCCGGTGATTGTGGCGTAGGTAGGGAGGAGACAGGTGAGGTACATGAGAGAGAGAGAGAGATTTTTGTGTGAAATTAACATTAACCCCCCAATTATTTTTTCTTTCTTACATTTTGGTTCTATTATAGAGAAAAATGTCCTTGATGCAAAGAATTTAAACTTTTCGGAGGTAAAAATCAATTTTGTCTTTTTTTTAACGGAAAAATGATGGAAACTGTTACAATACCAACTTTATCAAGTTTTGCATAACTGGGGGACCAATATGGAACGAAAAATAACTGGGGGACCAATTTGAAACATTGAGCGTAACTGGTGGACCAAAATAGGACTTTGGCCTAAAAAAAAATTTTGAAAATTTCTTTATCCTCATATTTAGAGTTTTTTTAAAAAATATCATTATATGAATTTCAAGACAATTTTCAATGATTAAAAATCTACACTCAATATATAAAACAACTTCTAAAATTCTTCCTTTTTTTTCCTTAATCAATCACCCTCTCCAAGCCATCAACCCAAATTAATCAGTTCAAATTAAACATGATTTGTGGGATCTATTTGGAAATTGTGTTGAACAAAATTAAAGTGTAAGCGCTGTGCTTAGAAAATAATCATCATTTGTACTTATAATGATAATCAGATTAAATTACAATTGTAATAATCATGTTCGTTTTATAATTTTTTTTATTAAATTATAATATTTTTTTAATAATCAAACACACTCAATTAAAATTATACACATGTATATATACCTATAATTACCTTTATTATAATACATTCAATCAAATATTACAAGACTAAAATGGTAATTTATTTGAAATTAATCAACTAATTTTATCACCGATTGACCGAAAATCGACCTACGATTAGTAATTAGTTTGAAATTGGTCGACCAATTTTATCACCAATCGATCAAATATCAACCTGTGATTGCAATTATAGCCACGTTCAATCGACCGGAGAGGAGACACTCAACTTCATTATTAGTGGAATATAATTTTTCTTTCATATGGATGGATTATATATCACAATACTTTAGGATATATATATATATATACTAGGGGCTTTGCGTACCCTAACGGGAACGCAAATATTATGGATTAAAATGAAATTGATAGTAAACATTATGGACTCAAGTGAGATTTTTGCCTAAAAAAAATAAACTTTGGTATTTCTCACATTCTAGAGAAAGATAGGGAGAGAGAGAGGCACAACGCACGTTCTCAACCCACTTTCTAGATTTTTATTTAATTTATAATTATAATATGAACAATTATGTATTTTTTGATTGGTTAATTAAAGTTTAGCCTAAAGTTAAAAAAGAAAGACAACTAGAAAGGGGTGGAGCCAAAAAGGGGTGGAGCCATATAATATAAGATATATATATATATATATTTATATATATTACATTTTGTTTGGCCAAGTTCCTTGAAGGGCTTGCTATTATGATTAATTTGTGGTAGTCGATCTACGTCGAAAACTACATAATAAATACGATTAATATAAAGTATGAGAGAAAATAGAAGTATGAGAATATATATATTAGAGAACTAAACTAAACTTCTCATTGTTATTTATAATTTAGGGTAAATTATATTTTGATACTTTGTAGTTTGAAACCTGATACTTTAGTACTCTGTGATATTCTCCATTAACACTTCGGTACCCTTTTGAGCTATTTTGTAATTTTAACCATAACAAATTTTGTAAAAATTACATATTGACCCCAATTTTTTTTAAGTTTTCATTTTAGTCACTAGATAATATGTATCCAGGGACCTATTTGAAATTTTTTGGGGTTAATATGTAATTTTTGTAAAATTTGTTATGGTTAAAATTATAAAATAGCTCCAAAGGGTACCAAAGTGTTAATGGAGAATACCACAGGGTACCAAAGTGTCAGGATTCATACCACAAGGTACCAAAGTGAAATAAGGTCAAACCACAGGGTATCAAGTGTAATTTACCCTATAATTTATATTATATTACATACATTAGAATCTCACTTGATATATATATATATATATATATATATATTTATGGGGAAATTGTATTTACCCACCATGATCTATGTATTCAATTGCAATCTCCTTATTAATTTATGAAAAATAACAATTAACTCCCTAATCTATTAATTTCTTAGCAATGTCCTCCCAACAGTTAATAACACTGTTAACTTTTTTATTTTTTAAGTCTCATATGAGTTGCACATGTCATATAAAATTATGTCACTTGACCATTTTATGAAGCATTTATGCAACTTATAACAAGTTCAAGATAAAAAAAGTTAACGGTGTTACTAACGGTTGGAGGACATTTCTACGAAATTAATAGATTGGAGGGTTAATTGTTATTTTTCACTTTGTTTGGATGAACGTTCCAGGTCGCGGTTTGTGTCCAGCTATCATAGGAGTTACATATAATGTAGAAGTCATGTCTGACGATCGCGGAGCATCGGATGAGTCGTTAATGCAAATCGAGCCCTTTATGCCAAATGGGCCCTAGATGCCTAACAGCCCGCAAATATGACATTAAATAAAGTCATGGTTACTTAGGAATATATATGTATATGAATATGTATACTACTATATTGGATGCTTGCTAGCTGACTATTTTATATTTATTAGAAAGCACTATAGATCAACAAGTTGTCTTTTGGTGTGTACTAACGTACAGTCCTACTGATAAATGTATGAACAGCTTATAACCAATGCATGATATAGAAATATAAAATTATTACTTGTGTATGTGTTAAATTTTCGTTTATCTTATTTGATCTTTGTTTTTTTACTATTTTGTTGATAAAAATGAAAAAATTAGTAATTAACAAATCTCATAAAAAAAATTTAAGGCGTTACATATACAACCTGATCTTTCAATTCTAACAAATGTCAAATTAGTAATATAATTAGTCCATAGAGACATATTTGTTATCTGACACTAACATAGATGTCAAACTGTTAAATACAAGAAGGTGACACCATTAATTAATTAAAGGTTACATTTGATTGTTTAAGAATGGTAGTTAGTAGGTGATTGTGGTAAAAAATATTACTGTATTAAACAACAAGATATCATAATAAAAAAAAAACACGATAGATTGAATGATGAACAAAAGAAAAATGATAACTTTTTTTGGTTAAATGTAAATATATATATATCAAAATAAAAGAGAAAAATTAAATACAAATATTAATAATTCGGTTTGGTTAATTGTATATCCAAATCGTTAATAATTAAATGAAATATTTAATTTTGATTTTAACTGAACCAAACCGCTTATTATTCGATTTAGTTTGGTTTTGTTTCTTCAGTCCGATTTGATTTGATTTGGTTTAGTTTAAAACACCCATATCTATGGATATTATTTCAATTATCCGATATCTATCCAAAATAAACAGATAGTTATGGTGTCAGATATCCAATATCATATAATATAAATATCTTATTATATTTCATATAATTATTATTATTTTAATTAACAAATATTGGACATCAAATATCATTCTGATCATTGAAGTAAGATATCCAATAGTATATCCTTGAAGTTTTTTGGTATTTTGGAATTTTGGCCGAGTATCTGTCAGATCTTAAATATTGGATATGATAAAGATACATATATGAATTTTTCAGATACAAACAACTGAGTATTGGATAGAATAAATATATACGAATATTTGGTTTTAACTTCATCAAATGAATTAATGACAATAAACTAATTTTGGAATAAAATTAAAAATTGATGAAAAATATTAAAAAATGTTTTTGCCTATTTTATAATTAATTTATTATAAAATTAAAATATCCATGCATGTACCAAACTACAGATATTTTTTGTTGTCCCATCTCCAACGTTACAGTACATGACCCATGTGTCACTTCAAAGTTGATGAAAACTTTTTAGTCTAATTAACTTTTTTTCAAAATTACAATTGAATTCCTGGATAAACAAGTTAATTATTTGGGTACCAAAGGGCCGGGTAAAAAATTTTCAATTGATGAAATTATTTGGGTACCAAAGGTTACAAATTCCAGGATAAACAAGTTAATTATTTTGGCAAAATTTGTTATGGTTAAAATTATAAAATAGCTCCAAAGGGTACTAATGTGTTAATGGAGAATACCACAGGGTACCAAAGTGTCATTTTTTAAACTAAGGGTACCAAAGTGAAATATAACCAAACTACAGGGTATCAAAGTTTAATTTACCCTAATTATTTATCCTTTATAAATAATGCTTCAGGATTAAATTATTGGCGTTTATAGAAAAACATAACAGAATATGTTGGAAAAAAGTTGATTGTACGTAGTGTAAAATTTAGGGATTGATTCACATTTTCTTATGATTCAGGGACTAAAAGGTTGACGGCAGTGTAAAATTCATTAACTGATTTGTACTTTCCTATACTTCAGAGACCAAAAGATTGACGATGGTGTAAAATTCAGGGACTAAATCGTTGACTCAGTAACACTTCAAGGATCAAAAAGTAAGTTTTCTCTAATATGTAATAACCTGATTTAATTAAAGTATATATTTAATTTGCCCCAGTATAATAATTAATATTAGGTGAGTGGAAATATTGCAAATTGATGAGAGTGAAAGGGATAGATTCTGTGTAGGGGCACATTGGTCTTTAATTTGAAGAAATGAATTAGAGAGAGAGAGAGAGAGAAAAGAGAATTTGCAGTTTATGGTTCGAATGTGCACCTGGAAAGATGGTATTATTCAGCCAAAACCTTCCTCTTATTCATTCACTTATTGCCAAACACACACTTCCATCATGTCCTTTTCTTTCATTTCCTCCCAAATTAAATAACTCTCTCTCTCTCTCTTTTTCTCTTTCTTTCTCATCAACTCGATCTCTCAAGTGCAGTTTAGTTTTCTTAATTTCCCGAAAGCTGAAAGAAAGAACAAGAAGCAGAAGAAGCTAGCAGAAGCATCAGGATTATATTATATCAAGAAGAAGCAGGTTGATATATATATATATATATATGTTTTTTGTTATTTTTATGAAATTATAAAGTCACATATATATATAGAAAACTAGAATATATATAAAAATATGATGAGATTGATGAGTTTAATTAGTTTAGTTTCGTGTGAAAGTGTTCATCGATATTTTTAGATGGATGGGTCATGGATCTATTGGCAGACACAGAATCTTCTTTTTTTTTCCTTGCTTCAGAAATCGATCTCATAAATTTTCTCTTGTTTTCTCACCTATTTTCTTCATCTTTCTCACACTCTTCTTCATGTTGTGTTTTTCCACAACAAGAAAACAAACAACAATGCATTATTCTCTCATCAAGCTTCATATGACAAATCAATCCTCTCTAGCTCCAATTCCCCATACATATATAGACGATCTATACTTTATTCTCCACCATTTTTATTTTCTTTTCTCAACATATAGGGTAAAAGATCAGTTTCAGTCTCAGATTTTTTTTTTCATTTTTGCATATTTTTATGTTAAATTTTCAACATTTTATAATTAGTAGGGCTTCAGGCCAGAAGCCAGATTCTTCGTTCATAGTGTTTTCTTTTATTTGTTTTTCCTTTTTCAATGAATTAAACGAAGATCTCTAACAAAGGATCAAACAGATCAAAAGCTCATCACACACAGAAAAGAGTCTGATGAAAATTAAAAGTATAGTACTATATATATATATATATATATGTATTTCCAAACCTTGTGTAATTTATATACCTAGATCTCGTCTCTTTCTTTAATTTCTTTTAAAAAATATATAAAGTTTTATATAAACATTTTAGGATCTTAATTTCATAATTAAATTTTTACAGATCGGTTCGGATCGGATCGGATGGGTCGGGGAAAAATCGAGATAAAGAGGATAGAGAACACAACAAACAGGCAAGTCACGTTCTGCAAACGAAGGAATGGGCTTCTGAAGAAAGCTTATGAGCTTTCTGTTCTTTGTGATGCTGAAGTCTCACTCATCGTCTTTTCTAGCCGTGGTCGTCTCTATGAGTACTCCAATAACAAGTATGCATATATATATATATATATATATATTCCTAAATTTATTATAATTTAATTTAATTATTTTCGTGATATAAAGCTGTAGGTTAATTATATTCTTGTGTAAACATATAATAAATCCATCCCTGACATAAGTTAACAACTCATCAATTTCTTAAAGTTTAATTTACACTCTAATATGTTTAAGTCTAAAGATTATGTATGTTCTTGCAAATAGGTCCCTAAAAGTGGAATTAAGAAATTGAAGTGTATTGTCTCAACAACTTTCAATAACTTTCAGGATTGAATTGTTAATTTATATATCTTTCAAATATTAAATTAGATGTTTACTCTTAATTAATCTTCATCATCTATATTCTAGGTTTTCTGTTTTCTGTTTTCTGTATGTTACACACTCACATATACATGCCATTTTGTTTGATTTGGTTATGTAGAATTGTTCATGATTGAATTAATTTATTTTTTTCCTTAACGTTCATGGTTAAATAAGTCATAAATGTATATATAACTAACCCTCTTTATTAATTTTTCTCTCTTAAAATATATTTGAATGGAGGATGATTAATTAAATAACAATGAGGAAAAAAAAAGAAGAGGAATAAATGTTTGAACTGTAAATATAAATCAAATAAAATGTTTAAGTTGAATTTTTCTTTTCCTTTTTTCCCCATTTCTTCTATTAATTCTTCTCATGCATGGTGAGGTAATAAGATTCTGAGGATGATCTTCACATTATTCTANAAAAATATACTTGACTTTATAATTTTTTTATCTTTCAATTTTTTTCATATTGAATTTTGATGAAAAAAATGTCTTATTATCATGATTCATGAATTAATAATATGATTGAAAGTTATATATTACTAGGGGCTAAGGGGCATATACAAATTAAACTTGATTAATTGAAACTTGAAAGTGAAGTCACTAATGCAACATTAAGGCTAAGGGGGAAAAATAGTTCAAGAGTCATATATATTACTAGGGGCTTTGCGTGCCCTTTATGTAAAATAAATGAGTGACCAAATTGTTAACTTAATAAAAAAGAAGGGACTAAATATTAATTTTTCTCTTATTTTAGCAAAAATTACCTTAAACGTGGGTGGAAGGGACGTGGGCTTGCACTTTTTTAGTGGGGTGCTTTTAGACATAGGTGGCATTGGTTTTATTTTATTTTTAATATTTATTTATATGTATTATATTATAGAATTTATTTTATACTATAGTTTTAAATGACCGACTACCAGAAAGCTCCCCAGACATATAATATAGTATAGATATAGATATAGATATAATAGATTATATTAACTACTAGTGTGCTTAAATTTAATAATTATTAAAATTTAAATATATTTTTTAAAAAATTATTATACNTTACGTTGTATTTGCAAGAAAAAATGTTTAAACTTTAAATACTCCATAGAGTTTTGTAGAGAGATTTGTCTTTTTCATGATTTATATTCTTTTATTTTCCATTGACTATATGCTAAATTTTAGGGAGATTTATTCTACTTTTGTTTTGCTCCCTGAGCATTAGGATAAGTTATAAGATAAAGGTAGGGACTAAATATATATTAAAATATTAAATAATTAAGAAGAAAAATTGCTATTTGGTCCTTAAATTTACACCAAGCCAACAAATCAGTCTTTAAATAATCGAAATACACGATTGGGTTCTTGAAATATTTCAATTGTCAAACGATTTGGTCCTTAATGAGGATTTAGTCCCTGATCAATTTGAACTAATTTTGTACTTTTTGGTCCATATGAATTTTTACTAATTAATATAGTATTTTTTTTGTCATTTGTACTAAATTTATAATTTTTTTGGTCCCTAAATTTGACCCAATGACTAAATTGTTGGCAATTGCAATAATTCAAGGATTGATTTGTATATTTTGATTATTCAATGACTGATTTGTTAATTCGATACAAATTTAGGGACCAAATAATAAGTTTTATCTAAATATATAACAACCAAATAAAAGCCAGTAACTGAGTACTGATGATCACCATGTCGACAAAATCAATGGATTGAGGAACTCCATAAATTGCTTTTTAAGTTTCCATTTGAGTGCTAAAGGAAATGAGAATCTGTGTGTACTTTAGGGTAGAAAAAGTGAACCCATGCATGCATGCAACAAAAAGCCTTAATAGCTTATAGTTGATATTAATTAATGAAGTCCAATATCATATATCATCATTTCCCAACGTCCTTATTTTATATATATATAATTTTTGTGTGACATATTCCCATTTGCATGCTCATGTTTTGCTTTTTTTGGCCTTACTATACACTACACACCAATCCCATCTTTTGTTTGTCTTCTTGAGTGAAAATAAATCTCTCTCTGCCTACTTTTGCAACTCCACTTTCTACTTTTTGACTTGGGAGTTGGGATAAATATACATACACAAGTCACAAATAATATATGTATATATCTTTGGAACACTTCTGATAATATTTAAGTCAATTACAATGGAAGAGTCTAATATAACATGGAGATACTAAAAAGTAAGAACCGAATTATTTATAATGGAAGAGACTAATGTTTGAATGTACTCTCATCATACCTTAGTAAGTTAGTACTCTATTATATTGTCCCTAAATCATGTTGGGGAGTTAACATACAGTTAATTAGTATTATAAGTAGATATACGTGAGAGGGACCTATAATAGATGATATATAGTTAAAAGGGAGACCAAAGGGAATGATTAATTATGTCCAGGGTATATTATATATATTTATATAAAATATAATGTAGTATTATAGAATGGAAGTATTATAGAATGGACTGTGTCTTTATTGATTATTATATAGTTTAATTTAACAAAATTTAGTTTTTTTTCTCTTTTATAATGGTTCACAAATTTGTTAACATTAATTACATGTTGCATTATATATATAAGCAATAACTTTAATCCTCTAAAGCATGTATGTCTTTTAATTTGTGGAATTCTCCCAAATTGTCTATAAATGATGAAGTGTGTTTTAATTTAAGCAATATATTGGATAAAAAGAGAATTAATTAGCATGAGACCTTAATGTGATTAATTATAATCTGTTTATAGGTGGTCAACAAAACACTTCATATATAGAGACAATTTGGGAGAATCACACAAATTTAAAGGCATACATGCATTTTGAAGTTATTGCTAATGCAACATGCAATAAAAGACACAGTTCATTCTATAGTAGTACTTAGTACATTATATTTTTATATAAATATAATATACCTGGACATGATTAATCATTCCTTTGGTGTTCTACAGGTTTTACGTATATCGATATCTACTTAAACTAACTATTAAGCAGGGACGGAGCTAGGGGGCTCGTGGGGGATGCCCCCCCCCCCCCCCCCCCCCCCCCNCAAAATTTCATTAAAATATATATAATTTAGTTAGACAAATCTATCTAGTGTGATTTGTGGCTTGGTGGTCAGTTCAATATCCCTACAATCTTTGTCAGGAGTTCGACTCCCCGTGCCTGCAACCTCCATTTTTTAATAGTTTACTTATTTAGGGTGGCTAAAAATACATTTTCTTCCCTACATGATCATTTTTTCTTTCAATTTCGTCCCTTTTGGCCCCCACTATATTTAGTTTCTAGCTCCGTAAGTGCTGTGAAGTGTTAACTCCCCAAAAGTCTCTCAACATGATTTGGGGACAATACTAACTTACTCTCTCTCTCTCATTCCCTCTCGATCATAAAATCTAATTGACTTAAATATTATCAGAAGTGTTTCAACTTTCAAAGATATATATGTGACTTGTGTTTGTATATTTATCCCAACTCCCAAGTTAAAAAGTAGAAAGTAGATTGCAAAGGTAGGCAGAGAGAGATTTATTTTCACCGAAGAAGACAAACAAAAGATGAGGTTGGTGTGTAGTTTATAGTAAGACCAGAAATAGTAAAGCATGAGCATGCAAATTAATGGGATGTCACACAAAAATTAAAATAAGGACGTTGGGAATTGATGATATATCATAGACTTCATTAATTAATATTACCCTAAATTAAAGTACACAGATTCTCATTTCCTTTAGCACTCAAATGGAAACTCAAAAAGCAACTTATGGAGTTCCTCGATCCTTTGATTTTGTCAACATGGTGATCATCAATGCTCAGTTTTCAGTTTCTCATTTAATTCACGATTGCTAGCTTCTATTTTGTTGTTATATATTTAGAAAAAACTTACTATTTGGTCCCAAAATTTATACCAAATTAACAAATAAGTCATTGAATAATTAAAATATACAACTCAATTCTTGAATTATTGCAATCGCCAACGATTTAGTCTTTGCGTTAAATTCAGGGACCCAGAAAACATAAATTCAATACAAAATTTAAGGATAAAAAAAATACTAAATTAATTCAAATTTATAGATTAAGAAATACAAAATCAGTTCAAATTCAAAAACTAAATCTTCATTAAGGACCAAAGATTGTTGATAATTGAAAAATTTTCAGAGACCAAGTCGTATATTTCAAGTATTTTGAGATTGATTTGTTGACTTGGTATAAATTTAGGAACCAAATAGAAATTTTTCTTATGTATTTAATATTTTAACATGTATTTAGTCCCTACCCTCATCTTATAAATTTATAATAATGCTTAGGAAAAAAACTAAAGTAGAATAAGTCTCTCTAAAATTTAGCATAGTCAATGGAAAATAAAATAATATAAATCAGGAAAAAGTCAAATCTCTCTACAAAACTCTGGAGTATTTCAACCAGTGTTGTCATAACCGAACCGGACAAAGACTCGGACAAGTGTTCGGTTCACGGTCGGATCGGTTGAATCGGTCGGACCGGATGTTTGGACCGGATGACGCAATAAATAATTATTTTTAATATATTAAATATAAACCTCTATATTTTTTTTTTGGGTCTAAGAGATGCATTAAATCTATTAATTTATTAGATAAGTAAAACAATTGGTAAGAGAAAGCTAATAGAGCCTCACAGTTGGGATGGTAAAGGTGCTAGGAGTGTGAAGAAAGGGCATGGGTTCGAT
>QANZ01039932.1:0-30891 GCA_003254925.1 Chamaecrista fasciculata
TTTAAGAAGCTCTCAGTTGTTGACACGAATCACAAAAGATGAAAAGGACAGCGCATTATATTCGGATTTTTGGATTTTTCAATTTTATTTTTCATTTTTCGCAATTCACTCCGAAAAACTAATTAGTCGAAACTCGAAAAACTCCAAACCCCACCTTATGGCTTTACACGCGCGCACAGCTTCTCTCTCTTCCTAGTCTTCTCACTTTCTCTCTCTAAACTTCAAATCTTCCTCCAGCTTTCACTCCCAGAAGATCTAACCTGGTACTCAACTTATCTTCATTCTTTCGTTTTCTTTTCTTCATTCTTTTTTTTTGGTCGAGTTTACAAGTTCGAATCTTTATTTTCTCTCTCTTTCTGTTTCAATCGGGAAATTTACGGCGTTTTCTGATTAGGTTTTATTTCTTTCTTGTAAGAATTAAGTGTTAAGAGGGGTTCTTTTTTCTGTGATTTTTAACAGTTTTTCACTTTCCTCGAAGGCAATTTTTATGGAAAAACCGGAGGAGGTGGTCTCTGTATGTAGAATTTCGGAATCCACAGTGACGCTTAATGAGAACGTAGCCGGTGAAACCCTAGAGGAGTCTCTAGACTGTGCTAGTCAAAGTCAAATTGAGGGTTTGGTTGGAGAAGATGCAGGAGGGTGTAGTGGGAAGGATGTAATGGTGGAGGTATTGGGTTCTGATGTGTACATAGATGGTGTTTGTAGTCGTAAGAATGAGGCAGAGTTGAATGATGAAGAGGCATGTGGTGGATCAACTGAGATGGATAAAGATGTGAAGCCTTCAAGTGGGGACATTGGGGCGAATAACGTGGCCGAGGCTCGGTTTGGGGATTCGCAGGTTGTGCAATCCTCAGAAGCTAAGAGTGAGAGTTTCACGGGTCAGTCGGAAGGTGCGGTAGTGGATAGGGAAGAGGCTTTAATGCTAACGTTGAAGGATCACAATGCGGAAAGACCTGAAGCAGCTGTTCGCACTGATGAAACTGATGCAGCAAATGTGCTAAGAGCACCTGGTTTGGACAATGGAGCTGAGAAGGAGGTGGAAATTGGAGTTAGTGATATTTCCACGGCTGTGAATTCTGCACCTGAAGAAGCAGAAGTTCATACTGTGGACAATGTTGGGTTTGAGCACATTAATGCACAGGAAGCTGGGGTTTGCGATGAAAAGCTGACAAATACTTCTAGTAATGCTTTAGGAGGTTTGATGGAAGTTAGTTCCTTAGAAGTAGAAAATGTGCATAGTCAATCAGTTGAAGAGGATAATCAGCAGCAGAGAAACTGGACAGATCATGGAACAACTGAGGGGGTAAATGACGTGACTTTCAAATCATTGGATGAACAGAAGAAAATTGCTAATGGAGAGGGTGACCAATTGTTGGAGAAAGCTTGTATCCATCACGAAGATGAAAGTGTGAAAACTAATGCTACTGATAAGAAGTTGAATTCAGTTGGAGAGCAACCAATGGATATTGATAAATTTGGTGAAATCTCAGCTAGTCCATTAATTGACAGGGCTGAAGTTTCTTTGGATAAGAATCTTTTGAATTCTGATGAGAAATGTTTTGGGCTTGAAAATGACGAAGAAAAGAAAATGATTCCTGACACTTCACAAGCTAGTAGTTCAGATACAGGGCAGGGGATGGAGGTTGACAAACATTTCAATGCTGAAGATAGTATTTTACTTGGCCGAGAACAAAATTTTGAAAACAACAAGTTATTTGGTGCTAGCTCAAATAGAGATGCTCAGGTTTGTAATGTTGGAGAAGTTTATTTGACTAATAGAGAGGAAGCCGTAAATTTCAACAATGAAGATATGGGTGGTGATTTTGCCCTGGTTGATTCTGGTTCTACGAAACAAATAAAATTAAATGAAAATGTTAGTTTGTGTAAAAGGAAAGAGGAGGAAGTTGAAGATCAATCTTCTAGGATAAACAGGGAGAGCCACAATGCTAATATTCAAGGTAAACTCTCTGGCCCTGTAACATGCTGATTAGAAGTTTTTCAGGGTAACCTAACGCTTGAACTGACGCACTTTATTTTGGCTATTCTAAATATGTTTGTCTTAATAGCTTAAAGATTGGTACCATTTTCTAATGATTTGTTTCCCTTATATATACAATTAAATAAATGAAATAATAATACTTATTGTTTTTTATTATTATACATGTGTTAGTGTTAGATGTTGGATATTAGGTTGATTTGAGAGATGGAACATTTAATTTTTGAATAGAAGATATAATTCTTTCTTTGATGTTAGCTTGTTTATACACTGTAGGATTTATTGTTTTGTTTTATATAGAAAAATAATTTTAGAATATTGTATTGTTATTATTTTTTGTAGATTTTAGTATTTGAATTTTAATATTTTTGTTCCAAAAGATTTATTTGAAAAATTATTCTAACTTGTGAACCCATGCATAACCAACAACGAGCTGGCTGGGATGAAAACTCCTAACTCTTAACTAGTTAACTGCATATATTTCATCTGTGGTTGAAACTCAAATTTCAGCAGTAAATGAGAATTTTCTTTTGAGTTCAGACAATGAAGCTTGTAATTATGTGGATGCAGGCACACCTGTATCTTTTGGTGTTTGTCATTATAATTTAGTAGCCAATACAATCTCCAGGATTATAGAAGATAATCAATCTGATGATGCAGGGATCTCTGAGCAAGAGGGATTACATGGAGGCCATGAAGCGGGAATTGAAGAATTCAATAATGCCCATGATCTCGAATCAATGGAGGAGAAAGCCACAAAGCAAACAACTGTGAAGCCTGGAAATTCTGGAAGATGTCATCAGGCTAATTATCTGTTGCCACCTGAGAAGGAAGGTGAGTTTTCTGTGTCTGATATGGTTTGGGGTAAGGTTAGAAGCCATCCATGGTGGCCTGGACAGATATTTGATCCCTCAGATTCATCTGAGAAGGCTCTGAAGCACTATAAAAAGGATTGCTTTTTGGTTGCTTATTTTGGGGATCGAACATTTGCTTGGAATGAAGCATCTCAGCTGAAGTCCTTCAGGACACATTTCTCTAATATTGAAAAGCAGAGCAATTCAGAATCCTTCCAGAATGCTGTAGAATGTGCTTTGGATGAAGTCTCAAGACGGGTAGAATTTGGGCTGGCATGTTCTTGCACACCAAAAGAGACCTATGATGAGATTAAATTCCAGACTGTTGAAAATGCTGGGATTCGAGAAGAAATAAGTTTAAGAAATGGGGTGGATGAATCTTTCAATGCTTTTTCCTTTTCACCTGATAAACTTATAGAGTACTTGAAAATCTTGTCTCAGTGCCCAACCAGTGGCTTTGATCGATTGGAGCTTGTGATTGCTAAGGCTCAGTTGCTTGCATTCTATCGTTTAAAGGGTTACCCTTGCTTGCCTGAATTACAGCTTTGTGGAGGTTTGGGCAATGACATGGACAGTTCGATTCATGATGCTGGGAATAATTTGAGTGAAGATATTCAGCATGAAACTCCTTCAAGAAAGAATGCTGATCAAGCTTCTTCTGGACAGAGAAATTTAAAAGGTCAAAACAGCTCTTACCATAAACGTAAACATAATTTGAAGGATGGGATGTATCCTAAAAAGAAGGAGAAAAGCTTGTCAGAACTAATTACTGGGTCTCCAGATTTTCCGGATGATGATTATTGGTCTGATGAGAAGGCCATTGACAATCTAGTATCTCCTACCCTTTCCAAGAGAAGGAAGACTATTGATCCATATGCTGATGACTTGGTGCAAGATGGGAGAAAAACAATCTCTCTTGCAAAAGTTTCTAGTTCCACAAAGCCATCATTTAAAATTGGTGAATGTATCCGTAGAGTTGCTAGTCAACTTACTGGGACTCCTCCTACATTGAAAAGCTCTGGTGACAGGTCCCAGAGGTCAGATGAAAGCAATGATACATTTTCTGGGGATGTTCCTGATGTTTCAGTTCAGAATCTTGAGGAGGCTCAGAGGTCAAGCCCCGTTGTCCCCACAGAATATTCATCACTTAGTGATTTGCTATCTTCACTTCAGGGGGTGGCTCAAGATCCATTAGTAACTTGTAATTTCTTGAGTGTTATTGTGAGCTTCTTCTCTGATTTCAGGAATTCAATAGTTGTGGGCAATTATCCTGGAAGAGAGATCACCCCTAAAAATAAAGTTGGTGCTAAAAGGAAGAAATTGCCTGTGGCTGGAGCCCCTGAAACATTTGAATTTGAGGATATGAGTGACACTTATTGGACAGATAGGGTCATCCAAAATGGTTCTGAAGAGCAACCACCAAAAAGAAACAGGAAAAGAGACGTCCAACCAGTCCCTACTGATCCTGAGAAACCTGTTCCAGTGACTCGTAGGGTTTATTCCAGGAAACGTTATTCAGAGAGTAATCATGCCCAAACAGAGGCTACTGAAAAGCCTTCTGGTTACATAGATGAGAACTCCCCTGCTGAACTTGTCATGAACTTTGCTGAGCTGGACTCTGTTCCCTTGGAAGCAAACCTTAATAAGATGTTTAAGCGATTTGGACCTCTTAAGGAATCTGAAACAGAGGTTGATACCATGAGTAGCCGTGCCAGAGTGGTTTTTAAGAAGTGTGCTGATGCAGAGGTTGCTTTCAATAGTGCAAAAAAGTTCAACATATTTGGACCTATACTTGTAAATTACCAGCTTAACTATACTCCGAGTGCACTATTTAAGGCTTCAACAGTTGCCACAACACATGATCAGGAGATGCATCTTGATCTCTCCAATTTCGAAGATCATATGGTCTAAATTACTTGGTAAGTCACCTTGAGCTGCTGTATGCTATGAAATATTTTAATTGATTTCTTAACTTATTTCGATGAGTTTATGCCACATGGTTGATTCTAGTAATTATGCTCCATTCACTTGTTTAGGTATGTGGCATTATAAAATGATAGGATTATCCAGGGAAGTGGTAGTCTGTAGAATTTTGGACAGGTGTTATGTGTCCTTCAATTGGATATTGGCTTAGAAATGTTGATTAAGTGGTCTGGCTTTTATCATGAAGTTGTTGAACTATAGTATTTATTTCTTCATCCCTCAGTCTATCCAATTTAGCTGCTTTTGTTGTGACTATTGATAATATCTTTTTTAGTTTAAAAAAATGGAAAACTAATTGTCTTTGACTTGTTAGGTCCATTTAATTTTAGTCCTCAAAATATGTGTATCATTGTATGACCTAGTTCCCAAAAAAATAATTAGCTCACTACATGTTAGTTTTAGCATTTTTTAGGCACTTGACCAAATAACTAATGTACAATGAGTTTGCTATTTTTAAGGACTAACTAGTGCACTTATTAATTTTAGGAGACCGATGCTAAATTTCCAATAGTTTGAGGAACAAATTTCTGTTTATTGAAAAATGAAATTATGGATATGAGTTCCTGACACGTTTATGTTTACAGCATATATCTTATTTTCAGTCTGGCTGTGAAATTATTTTGACATTTTCTGTAAATGCAATCTTCTACTTTTATAAATGACGTTTGACGTTCTCATTTTAGGTATGAAGTTGGCAGAGTACTTTATTATATTTAACCAAGTGAACTGCTGAGGCAGAATGTTAATTCCCTCTTCTTGTTCTCATGGGCTGCTGAAGGAGGTAACCAGAATGCTAATTCATCTGGTCATCTATTATTCTATTTAGATTTTTACTTTTGTGTAGTATCCAGGATGCATCATTTTGTTGTTTCTTAGCTTTTCTCCTTTGCGCAGTTCTCTGTAATGTTTTCCAATAGTTGCCATCTCTGACTTCTATCGGATTCATTGTGAATTCCATAGCCTGTAGTTCAGTTTAATCACTGTTTATGCATGTTTTTCTATGTTACATATACTAGTCTTCGGTAGCTGTGTTTATTGCTGGAGACAAGCTAATGTTGCTGAAGCAGATTTCTAACGCTGGTAATATGTGCAGAATCATGTTAACTAGTCCTTCCTCTTGGTTTTCTCTCTCTTTCTTGTCTTTAGGTTTCATTTAAAAGGCTATGCACTTTTAGTCCCATTGAGCCTGGTGTTAAATTTGGATGCATGATGCGACTGAGAAATTAAATTGGATGTTTTAAGAAATAGGAGGGCAACAATACCTCTTTTGAATTGTTAAAATGCTATACTAGACACTAGTGATTATTAATAAGATGAGAATATTTAGCTGTATGTTATCTTTTCCTAAAGTCCATTGTAATGTGGCTCAAATATTTTGTGCCATTTACTTGGCTTGCCAGGTACTCATTATTGGTTCATGTGTTCATGACTTGATATTCTCTTATTAAAAGTTTCAAAGGCTGGGTTTGGACCTCTTAACAATTTGTATACTAGAATGATCGAAATTAATAAGATAGTCTTTGACTCTTGGTTAAATTCATGTGCACATGTTCAATTGATTTTGTACATCAAGCTGCATAATATAGAATGGTCAGTGCTGACTAATATTAAGATTTCATGTCAAAAATCGGTAAAGCAGCCTTGAGTTCTCCTAATAACTTTTATTGCTGTTGTTTTTTTTTTGGTAGTTAATTAATCAGTGATTTAATTTTTCTTCAGAAATATGTGACTAAGACATTACGTTGCAGGTAATGAGAGAGATGATGCTCCGTTGTAATATGACATGTATATATTAGCATGCCAAATACACTGTGGTCTTAGTAATTTTGAAAATTAAATTGTATTTGGAATTTTTATATCAATTTGGATCATGGTGTGAGAGTTAGATATGTTAGAGCTCCAAAGTAGGACATATTGCTGCAGGAATGAATTGACCCCTTTGGGTCAAATATAATTTGATCTTAGTCAGCAATTGAGTTGACTTTATTTTGTTTAGTTTAGATTTCTCTTAACCAACGAAGAATAGTTTAGTTTTTTTTTTACCTGAAGAATTGTTTAGTTTGTTGGGTCACTATTTTTTGCAGAGTAATTTCTTGTATGCAACGTCCTAGTTCTATGTTGTAGCGAGAATGTACAAGGTGTTGCTAGCAAGAATTTTTCCAATCTGTAGTTTTTTTTTCGGCCAACAATCTGTAGGTTAAAATGCACAAAATCCTTGTGAACTCTAGTCATTTCAATAACTTGAATTTTGAAAAGTGAACAAAAATCCTTTGAATTTTTGATTGTTAAATAATATTTTTGCTCAAGTTTACAGTTAAAAAAAGTTTCTCTTTTTAAAAAATAAATATGATTGTTATTGTATTTTAAATTGATTTAATATTAACTTTTTTATTGGTGTAATTAGTTCAGTAGTCTCTTAATTTTTTTTTATATTTTCAATGAAAATTTTAATGAAATAGGTTATTTTCTTAAAATGGAAAAGTATATGAGGTCTTTCGTCAAATATTAGTGTAAGAAATTTATTTTCAGTGGCCGTGAGAAATTAGTCTCAAAAGTCAAAACTAAAGAGTTTTTACTCATTTCAGCCTTATTTTTTTTGTAACAAATCCACTTCTATACTCGCAAATTACACCATGAAAAGAAACTTATCACATCCACAAATGACTTTATTGTACATAAGTACATAACCCATCAAATTTATTCATAGCATACAAATATCACTATTTCAAGAAATTCTCAGCATTGAACTAATTTGTATACTCAAACATTGAACCCAAACCAATCTACAACAAATCCAACCCAAACGCACGTAGTTCACTTTTCAGTTTTCACCATAATAATTAATAAAAGTAAAGAAAAAGAAACGATTGTTCATATAATCATTTATAAAATAGGAAGAAAAGACCAAATTGTTATTTCAGTTTCTGATTTTTTAAAATGTTCAGTTTAATCTATTTTTTGTCAGAACAATTTAATCTTAAATTTTCATAACTCATTACAATCATTACAAGTTAGTCTTCTTTTTTGGGCCAAAATTACAAGTTAGTCTTTTTATGAATATCTTATCAGTTTATCACTGTATAATTCAATCCTTGAAAGGACTAAATTGCATGTCATGAATTTTTAAGAGCTAGATCAATTATTTAAAAAATCCTAAGACTAAAATAACAATTTCCATGTATTTGAAAGACTAAATTGATAGTTTTCTCAAAATAAATCATAGAGGTGCTCCCCTTGTGGATTACAAGAAACACTGGCAAACATTTCTAGATGCAAGCTCCACAAAAGCTAGTACAGTAAGACAGGATCTTCTTCCTCTGTTTTATCACAGGGACTTGTACGTTTCATGTCTCTCAACTCAATGTTTCCTTCTATCGTTCATCATAAAAATTCAATCTAATTGCCACAAACTAGATAGTTGTAGCATAATACTAATACTGGGGATATATATAGAAAAGGAAACTGGAACCAATTGCCTGCAGAGACATTTCAATTTGAATACTATATCCTCTTCACATAGATATTACGAGACATTTGATACTAGATATTCTAGTTTCTCTTGTATTGAAAGCCTCCTCAATCTTTATATAAATTGAAGGAGTTGGGCTATGTGAGAGGCAGGAAAAAGAGATAATTCTTGTTAGATGACGAGTCAATCATTGTATGTATACACAAACATTATACTTGTATCAATACATAGAATATACAACACATGCTTTCCAATTGAATTTGATGAGCCCAAACATTCTATCAATAGGCTTCCAAAATAATAAATGCTACCTAGAGTCAAGATTTAGCTGATCAAATTGAGGAAAAAATAAGGTTTCTAATGGCATATACAAGGGACATATAGATCATGCACTATATCAAGGTTCTACCACTTTGGGCACTTGAAAGGCTTTAGATTGATCATTTCGGACACTTCAGAGACTTCCAAATCATTTTCCTCCTCTTCTTTCTTAAATTTTCCACTTTGTCATGCCTCCATTGTCGGTATCTTTCGCGGTCCTTCAACCACTTGTGATAGTCTTTCCCTTTCTTACATTCGATGAAGTCTACGAGATCGAGATCAGATGACTTTCTGGAACCTCCTAATAAGCAATCGAGGTATACATCCCCATTGCAGGTTTCCTCTTCTGAGTAACAAGAGGAAAAAGAATTTACAATATTCACACTACTTAAGTTCTTTGCTTGCTTTTCTGGGATCCCTTGCTGAAAGCTTGAAGGAGAATTAATGCTGTGAGAAATTAGAGGAAGAAAGATGGTTTGGGCGTTAATAAAGCATCAAAAGATAATAAAAGCAATAAAATTAAATAGTCATCAATTCTCATACACATTCAGCTTGCCACAGAATAATGGAACTAATTTCTTTCCATTTAGGATAAGGCAAAAATTAGGTAAAGTTTCTTATATTATTGCTATAAGGTTCTCCAATAAATACACCTCGCAAAACTTGTCTGCATGATCAATCATGATAGAGAAAAAATATTAAACATATATTTTTGCATCATCAATCATAGAAGAGAGAGGATGTAAATCAAACTTGTCATTGAAGGAACATTATAACAAAGATATAAAAACTTTTATCTAAATTTTTTCCTTTAAGATACTAGTTGTACCATGTTAACTTTTTCGTTGTCTAAAGTTTTGAGGGAAAATATAACTAGACAATAAACTTCCAAAGCTCAGACTTGTGCATTTTTAAGTGACCTCATTTAACTTGAGCAGAACAGAAAAATATCACGCAGAACTAATTAATTTCATTAGTAAAATTGATCAAACAACTCAAACTGATGATTTTCATGACAAAAAAAAAAAGATGCTTTGCAACTTGGATCTGGATGCAGAATATTCAGGAGACAATTGTTTTCATGCCTTGAACATCACTGTCCAATCTGTCAATCTACAAATGGTGATCCAGAATAAAAGTAATGAAAAAAATAGTTAACTTAAGAGGCTTATTTTCTTTTTATTTTCTCAAAGGAAAAAAACATAAGGTTCTTTACATATTTGTCATAAGGTCCCTCCAATCATAAATTTTATGTACATTATCAATAATGTCTAAAGAAGACCACTAAGACATAAGTAAAATTGAAAAAAAAAAAAAAGCATTAATCAGACACCATCAGTTTGAGGGCGTAATGTAATTCTTGAACTATAGAGGGAACTCAATGTAAACAATCACAATCATTTATGACAGAGCTTTGGGATAAGGAAGCCAGGATAATAGAATTTTTACATGGTGATTAAAGTTTGATATATCATCATAACTAAAATGATGATGTTATATGATCAACTGGAAATAAAAACTTAATAATTGTCAGTTAAGAAAATGAATTCATGTAAGTTAGTGATAGCATGATATATACCTTGAGTGAGATGCCCATACTTTACGAAAGTTCAATGCAACTTTGTAGCTAGTTCTGTTTCCTGCACCCTGCAACATAGCACTGATTTTAGGCTTCATTTAAAACTCTTGATTAAGTTTTTGAGGAATGAAGGGAAACTTCACCTTTCCAGCTTTATCCAATGACATAGATTGCAATGGCAGATCCCTTAATGATGATTCCAAGGTAGTTAAATCTCCCTCTTCGAATATGAACAGATACGTCAGCACCATCAGTACAGATATACATGCCTTTGCCAATATATCAAGTCCATTACTGAAACTAAAAGATAGCAAGCCAGAAAAGTGAAGAAGCATTGACTTCGAGTGTTTATGCTTTGTTTGGTGACTCTTCATCACATCAGATAAAGACTTCTGAATGGGTAAACACATATCAAATTGTTGGAAACAGTTAAGTGTGCTGATCAAGATATCATATCTTCGACACAAAGAGGCATTTCCTGATGTTTCCAAACAACCTAAATTACCACCATTACTTAAAGACCGAATGACTTGCACCATCGAAATACTCATTAAATTCAATATTGATGCAAGAAGACATATGTCTTGGGCGCTAGTACTTTCTTTTGCAATCAATAGATCAGTAACATCATTAACTAAGATTTTAAGAATGCAATCCAAGAAAGAGACAACAGTGTCCTGGTATGAATCAGCATAAATATTTTGGCTTTCTTTAATAAATGTAGCATATTCCGTCAAAAGGTCAGCTTTTGTTTTGGATGACATTTTGTCTTGATAAGAGTCCCAAAAGTCATCCAGCTTTGCAATGACATTATTCAATTTGTTCCTTGTAACTTGCTGAATATAGGTTTCAAAACGAGCCTGACTTCTCCCAAGCAGGTGAGAATGATTGAAACATTTAAAACCTCTGTAAAATCTTTGGTCCATTTGCAAACAAGACACATGCATAGAGTATAGCGTGACAGATCGTTCAAGTGCCGGTAGGCAGCAGTCGAAAAGGTTCTTTGGAACCAAGTTCTTGGAATCACAAATGGCTTTAGAAACTAAGGAAATTACATGTGCCTGTAAAATCTTTGGTGCAGAAAGCAAAACAGGGTTAAGCAGCAATGATATGGAAGCATCCAGGCTTAGTTCAGGATCCCTTGAATCCTTGCCATGATCCAGCAGTAATGTACTGATGAAATTCTCAAGTGGTTGCTCATCTGAAACTGAAAGCAACAAATGAGCAGATACTACCTCTAGGACACTTGCAATACAACCATGGTCGAAGTGGCACAAAATAACCTTTTCACCTATGGAAGAAGATGATTCAACAACCCTAAGATGGTTTCTTAAAGATGGATGCTTTAAAAACTCATCTGCAAATACCTGCAATAACATTATCATATTTAATCAGTTTCTCCAAGTAACAAAACCAAAATTGTATCATGCTATTAAGTTATACTAATCAGTAATCCAGAAACAGTTATGCTCCTAGCAGAGGAAGCTCAAAACAAAAATAGAAGAGAGAAACACAGGAAAATGATATTACTTACAAGTATTATTAAGCTATAAATGAAACTAAAGAGAAAGAACAGACAAAACACCTGAAAAGCCCAAAATATTCACTAAGATTACAGACATAATTATAATCTGATTATAAAATCACACAAGCAGGACAAAAATTTCAAACATTTTGAAACAAGAAAATTCAATTAGGGAAAGAATAGAAGTACAATAGGGGAAAACTTCTGTTTGAAAATCTTGTGACATTTGGTCATGGTGTTTTTCAGGAATTACATTTCACAGTTAACTGAATTAAGAAGGAAGACCGCACACAACTTACTACACGAGTTCCCAAGAAGAAGAAGGAAACAAACGAAATAAATTGGAATTGCATATCAAGCATCATGAACTCGCCACAAAAATACTAGCATTACCTCCAGCACTGTACATAGAAATGGACGACAAGCATCAGAAATCTCCAAAGAAACAAACGTGGCGCGTTCGACGTTGTTATGAGCAGAATCACCAGAGACCCAGTTCTCAAATGTAATCAGGGTTCTCTCATTCCTCTCGCCCATTTCCAAAGGAACGAAAACCTTCAAAACCTGACAAATCTTGCGGCATTTTTCGAGCAGGAAATCCAGTTCCGAGTCAAGCAAAGTCAAAATAATTAGACAAGACCTAAGAACGGAGGTAAGATCATCCACAATGCTCCACAAATTTGAACGCGAACCATGTTCAGAGTGCGAGAGATCCCGCAAAGAAGAGAGAAATAGTTGAAATTTGAGGCCAAGTTGGTTGAAGAGATTATGAGAGAGAAGACAAAGGTCTTGTAATTTCAGTTTCTGACCAGAGAAGTAGAATTCGTCGTTGTTTGAGCAATGTTGAAGATTAAGTAGGAAGTTGTACAATTTCGACATGGCTTGAAGCAAGATGGAAGAATAATTGATTGATTAGGGTTCTTCTCCAAAGAACACAAGGGACTGAAAATGCTTCTTCAATCTCCACATTCATCCCGCGGATTTTGCCAAAAAATTCCCGCGGAAACTATCTACGATTCATGCTTGGGTTTTAGTTTTGGAGGGAGAGATTGGGCCGACCCCACTAACAAATAAATTATACCAATGTAATTTTCCTCTTTATTTATTTTTTTTTTTTTTGCAAATGCATTAATTTTGTCTCCAAACTTTACACTAACGGTCAATTTCGTCCCTAATGTCTTTTTGCAATCAATTTCATCCTCAATGTTTCACAATTTGGTCAATTTCTATGTTGCGTGGGTACTCAAAAAATGGTGCCGTACCCGTACCGGGTACATACCCGTACCCGTATTCTATAAATACTCTTGGATACTTTAAAATATTATGAAATATAAATTTTTATATTTTTTTGTAAAGTTTCACAATATTTTTGTCTAATTTATTTTTGTTATATTAGAACTTCATTTTCTTTAGATTAATAAACAAAACATTCATACTTTTATAAGAAATAGAATTTATATTTTATAACTTTGTATTTAAATAAATGTTGCCGCACCCGTACCCTGTAATTTTTAAAATTAAACGTATCCTGTACCTGTGCAAATGCAACATAGGTCAATTTTATCCTTTACTTTTACTTTAGTCAATTATTAACGATACAATATATGTGATTAATGATATGTAATGTAAAACTGATAGAAAAAGAAACTCAAATCCTAACTCATTAAAAAACAGGATGCAATCTATCGTTAATTTATTGAAACAAGTTAGTCAAAGGATAAAATTGACCAAAATGTAAAACACTGGGGATGAAATTGACAGCAAAAAAAGATTGGGGACGAAATTGACAGTTAGTGTAAAGTTTGAGGACAAAATTAATACTTTTTTTTTTCTTGAGTGGATTGCAATTAAATTTTAAACTTTTTTTTGTGGTAATTTTAGTTTTTAAGATTCGAGATAATTAAAATACTCATATTCTGTGGAGATTTTGAAATTTTATCATATGAGTTTGGGTGTGGACTCAAATCCAACTTGAATGGATTCGTGAGTGGATATAGTAGTATCTTACTTGTACCTTACCATAATCTATCAATAATAATAAATATTTATTTTTATATAAAAATATAATACTTTAAAATTTTTTGTTGAGAAAAAATTAAATTATAAGGATAAAATATTAATACATTCCTATTTATGATTTGTTTTTTTTTATTTTTTTAGTAGTTATAGATGCAAAAAAGACCTAAACTCATGGTTAAATTAAAAAAAACCTATTTAATATGGTGCAATGGTAAATAAATTGTATCCTAAGTTAAAAGACCTAAATTTAAGTCCAGGAGTCGATATTATTGAGAGACTCGGCTCGAATGCGATTAATTTCCGCCTAAACCCTTACATGGATAAGTGAAAAAAAAAACTCATGGTTAAATTTAAAAAAAAAAAGTTACCACTCCTCTCAAAAATTACTTTTCTCCGATACCCAATTATCAAATACACCCCTCCTCAAGTTTATAATTAACTACACAGTTATATTACATTCAAATTTCATTAAAGAGTATTTTAATCATTTCTTACTACCCCTCATTTATTACTCTTGCAACAATCTTTTTTTTATTGCATCATAGCATAAGAGTTCATAAAAGCTAGTCAGTTGCAGAGAGTTTGAAATTGACCTGGAAAATTTTATTGAAACAATTAATCAGCAATAAAAATTTTACACATATTTGAGTAAGTCATGCTCCACAAAGTGAATACTAAATTGAAACAGGAAACTAAAAAAGGGTAAGAAGGAGCTTCAAAGGATATATATACAAGATACAGAATTGAATTGGCATGATGAGGAGTAACAAAACAAATTGGCAACAAGATCTACCACTTCAACACCCTTTAGAAATCATGCTATACATTCTGATTGCTAAAGATTCATGGCGGAGCGATGGATGATGTCGTACAAAGATAGAAGAATTTCGGCACCGATAAGTGCGATAATCAGCCACTCTAGAAAATCTGATTTCCTATTTTGAAGGATTTCTTGAAGAAATCGAATATTGTGCTGCAAAATAAAAATGTCACCTTTTTGGACATTCAATAAAATGAGAGAAAGTATTTTGATATTCAAGATATAAAATTTAACTTTACCTCCACAAATTTCAACTTGAAATCCAGACTCGCAAATCTCTGCGTTAGTTCAAATTCATCCCTGAGGTACTCCCATATCTGAGCGTATTTAGCATCTTTCCAAGCAATATCTGATCTGTTCAAAGTTGAAACCATTTAAATAAATCAAGTGAAGGAAAGAGTAACCATAATACTCTTAATATACTCTTCGTGTAACGATGACCACAAAGGAAACCAACATAGTTGAAATAGTCTAAACATTGGCATTTGAATGTATTGGCCATTGGGAGAATAAGATGAATCACAAAAAGAGATGTATAAACCAAATATGCGATGGAATCAAAATGTTTTCATCAAGCTAAAGACCAAATAACCATATTTAAGTTCAGATTACTTCAACAAACAATTACCTTTTACTGGACTAATGTCAAGTCAAATACGTCTTCTATTTAACTATATGGTAACTGCCTTGCTTCTTATTAGGGGTTTGTTTCCTATCAAGAAATGTAAACAGAATAGAATAAATAATCTTAACAAAAACTAGCTTATTTAAATCCCCTGCTATTTTCCTCCATTCCCTCTTTTATTTCTATTTTTGTGCCTCTCACAATTGCTAGCTGCTTTGTCCCAAATTTTCCATCTTGTTAGCATTTTCACCCATCTCTTTCTTCTTGTTATGTCTTATACCTTTTCTCCCCTTTCCTGCACTAATTTTACTTTGCTTTTGTTTCCTAAATCATCAAGAAACGGAAGAGAGATTGTTACTGCTTGTGTAGATTAGTCATATCGACTTAGCTACAAGAATTTTAGTATCAGATCCCATTCCACATCAGTTACAAACTCAAGTACATATGATCCTAGATAAGGTACTAAGGTCCTAAAACCAGGACCAAGACTTGAGCAGTATCAAAATCAATCCCTGTCCAAAGACTTTATGAATAGTCAAATCCCCATACTGGATAAATTATTAAATTATAAAATAATTTATTTTTTATTAATATAAAATCTATTTTTACCAATTTTTTACATCTATAACCATAAAAAATATAAAAGTAAATCATAAATATGGATGTACTATTAAATTATATTGGGTCCATATACTTAAATTTTATTAGTGATTAAGTCCCTACCTTTAAATTCATCGAACTGACAACTCGGTCTTTGAAAAATTAAAATACACATTTAGTGCTTAAGAGATCAAAAAGGTATACTTTTTAATCCCTTAAAGATTAGAACAGTATACTATTTAGTCCATAAAAAAGACTAATACCGTTTTGATCTTTCAGAGACTAAACTGTACATTTCAATCTTTCAAGGACCGAGTTGTCAACTTAGTCATCTTTCAGGGACCAAATTATTAATTTACTCTATTTTTAAATTTGGCTAAAACTGCAGATATTTTACTACTTTTTATCTATTTTCTAAGATTTTGCTAACTAGATGCTTCTTGAAGTTTAAATGCGTCTATTACTCTATTCATCAATAACAAATAATCTGTAACTATGAATTAATTTAACCTTTATACTATATGCATGTTAGGTTAAGAAAACTACAGAAACATAACAAAAAAAGGAAGCAATAGAGAACCAGAGAAAGAAACTATTTCACAGAATGGAATGTGAATATAAGTATTCATTGGGCTCTTTTAAAATTAATTAATTGTTGGTATTTTGAGAAGTTGCTTTTCATAAGATTCTCCCAAGCCAAGGCTTTTGAAGTTAGAGAGTGGCAATAAGTAGGTATATCAAATTATGAATTTCTATTGGAACTGGAATTTGTAGTTCCAAATTCATAACAGAATCAGAAACCCTTTGATTAGTCTATTCAGATGGCTAATTGATACGTTATATATATGTGTACAAGTTTAGGCATAGGGTTTCTTGATGGATGACTAAATTCATAAGTTATTGCAAATATACCTTAATGAAAGGATAAAGGAAAAACAAGGAGAGATAAAGGAAACTGAACAAAAAAGAAGTTGATGAAGTAGAAGAACAGCATCTCATGGACAAGTTTCCCGCAAGCAAGGGAGAACAATTGAGAATGGAATATATATACTAGAAACGAATTCAAACAATGAGATTTTTTTTAGCATTTTATAATAAGGAAGAAAAGAGTTTTAGTTATTTTGGGTTTCTGGATTTAAGAGGCTTGCTTCAATCACTTTTGAGGTGGTTAATGAGCTAATATTGTCAAAGGATTCATGTTTTTCCTTGTCTCTTAGTTGCTCCAATGCTTATCTCCTAACCCTCTGATGTAGAATTGAGAGAGAAAAAGGGAGAGAATGAGAAATCAGAGGGGGAAGGAACAGAATTCAGAGGGGGGGAGAAACAGAAATAGGGAGAAGAAGAGAAATTGAGGGAGAAAGGAGAAATGGAGGGAGAATAGAAGAAATGAGGGAGAGACAATAATCTGAATAATATTCTTAAATTGCATGAACTTCCATTACAAAAGGTAGAAGGGGCTTTATATAGAGAGCCCAAGTCAGACATAAATTAAAACTAATTAGAAGATAACAACTTCCAAGACAATAAAGTAAAGATATTTCCTAGATGCTATTACTTCTTCCTATTTCCAAAATAATAAAAGCAAAGTTCATTTTCTAGTCAAGTTCTTATATTTTCTAGGTAGCAAAAATTCTTTCCTTATTTCTAGAATATATTATTTGTTTTCCAAGGTTCCCATTATTATTGATTCTCCATCACCCTCTTTTTCTTTAAGATAAAACTCTCTTTACCCTATCTATTATTTACATCTGTATCCTATAACCTGACTACAACTTATCCAATATTCACAGCATCCTTTCTAGTTTGCATTGATATCAAATGACTTGAGTATAAGCTAATGTCAAATTACAATTTCTATCTAATATGTACACCATTTACATATAATGAGAACCAACCATGTTAATTCCCAGCTTCATTTGGAAAATCTGGGCCTTATATGTCTACTATTTGAGACTAGTAACCACAAATGCAATTACTATTTGCAAACTTCGATATTTTGATCCCAGGAACAAAATCATTACCTCTCAAATAGTCCAAGCTTAAGAATCACATCAGCAAGATTTGAATTTGCCTTTCCCACCAACTGGAAAAGCTTTTTCCTCTGCATTTTAAATTTTCCCGTCATTTCCATCTCACGGTTAATGTCAGTAAATTCCGCAACCATTCCATCAACCTAGCATAGAAGTTTTTGGGACTGGGGTTAGAGGAATGTCAACAGTATATCCACAGAATAGAAAATTCTAACCTGATGTAGATCATACCTGCCGTCCATAGTAGTCAAGTGCAATACTTTGGCCAAGAACACTACCAATAGTACGGATTCCATCAATATTCAAATACTGCAACATTATGTAATCCAGCCCACCTTGCATCCATGTTTTTAAAGCAGGTTTTTCTCTTACTTCATACTCTGCACATCAAAAAATAAGAAAGCAAAACTAAGATAATGTAAAAAATAACATCAAACCTACAAGACAATATCCAAAGGAAAATAACTTAAGTAACTTAAATTGAGAAGCAAACAATAAGATAGAGAAGCATGCTATACTTTCTTATATAAAGAAATATGCAAGAGTGGAAATTTATATTATCTCAAAAGTAATGTTCTGCATAGATGGTGATAGTTACTGTA
Organism: Chamaecrista fasciculata; assembly: GCA_003254925.1. Lineage (NCBI taxonomy): Eukaryota > Viridiplantae > Streptophyta > Magnoliopsida > Fabales > Fabaceae > Chamaecrista > Chamaecrista fasciculata. The sequence continues at coordinate 18,424 of QANZ01039932.1, forward strand.
TGCAGCAGAACAAAGATGAAGTTTGTAATTGTAAATCATCATGACAATATTTGTCTTATTCTTCAGGGTTTCGCTGCACACCACAACTACACTCTGTCTTCAAGAAAATTAAGAAGAATGAGTCAATGAGATTAGAAGAGATTGATGGAGAAAATGGCTTTAGCTTTAAGGTGAAGCCTTCAATCATAGTAGAAGATACATAAGATTATTAATAAAGGAACTAATGGTTTTGAAAGAAATGCAGTCCCATAAAATGCAGAGTTTTTGACAGAAGTTATATCATGGTATTCCATTTAATCTTCCAGTAAGCCTAGTTCAGAGAAGCATGGAGTCCATGGACACTGACATGATGCCATGATTGCATTATGCCTGTGTTGAACATATGGACACAACTTTTTATATGAAGTGTTCATGACTTCATGCTTCTGGATTTGGTTAGGCACAACTCACACAATATCTCGGACCTGCGCAATGTGTCAGCTTTCAATTTGTCTGCAACTGACCTCACATACATGGACAAGTAACAAGTAGCTACCCTGCACAGGTTTGAGTCATGTGTCCAAGTAGCATGTAGCCAAACTAATTCTTTCCAGAAATGTCGTCATCTAGGCACCCCCCCCCCCCCACCCCACCCCACCCCAAAAAAAGAACCCAAGATTCGTGTTAAAAACAAAATGTCTCAATTCTTTTCAAATCAACGAGGATGCGTTACTAATACCGAAAAGAATTACAAAAGAAATGAAATATATGAGCGCAAGGGAGCAACTCATTGACATTATTAGATGAGAATGAGATAACTCAAACCAAGAAATACACTAGCTCTACTAATCAGCTACTGTCATATTCATACTTCAGAAATCCTTGATCCCTAGGCTACCCTTTGAGTCTGTCTTTTAGATAATCAGGAATGCCACCAATGAATAGCTTTGGAAGTTGTAAAGCTCAGTGAAATAGAACAGGAAGGGGAATCAAAGAAAAGGAGGACGAATCTCAATATTGGAAAATCCATTCTATAAAAAATAAAGGAGCAACAATAAATAACTGAGTAGACCCATATTTAGGGAAAAAAGAAGGGTTAGCATACTCCTATGCATAAAAACCTAACAAAATTCTAAGCCTAGAAAATTTTGTCCAAATCCCTAGTTAAATCTTAAGTTACCCCTAAATTACAAATGTTAATTCTTAAATAATAATGACATGTTACACAATAAAATGATGATAAAGTAAAAATGATCATTTGGTCCCTATAGTTCACCAGATTTGTAACTCAGTCCTTAAAATTTGAGTCTTTGTAACTCAGTCCTTGTACTTAATAAGAATTCATAAAATGATTCCTGTCAACCTTAGGCTTATTGTCACAAAAATATATATATATATATATATATGCCTCTAAAAAATGACAACTCAGCCTGCACAATAAGCAAGACCTAGTGCCCAAACACCCCTTCGACCTCAACATTTCACACTGGCCATCACAATGTGAAAGAGTTGCCGCCACCACAACGGGAAAGAGTTGCTGCCCACCGCAGCATGAACAAGTTGCTCCCCACCCCAGTGTGAATGATGACTAAGTCATATATGAATTATACTTTTTCTACACATCAAGATTTTATTCTAGTGGGACATTAGTTGAATATACTCCGGATCAAACTACAGAAAATGATTTTAAATGAAAAATAATTATGTCAGTTTCAAGGGTGTTAAAATTCCCCCCTTAAAATCACAAGCATTACCTGGAACAATGATCAGATTGTTGATATTGCTGATGTTTCTCACAACTTAATCAGTTTCTTCAGAATTAAAAGAAAGGATAATAAGAACTTACACAGATGTTAAATTAGAGAACAATTTTTCCCACATAAAGCAACAACCTTGTTGATATTATTTGCAACTTTAATTAGTATTCAATGTCTTTTCAGATGATATCTAGTCACAGCAAGTTTAACAGGTCTTCCATCAACTAATATAGCTTTCAGTCCTCTAGAGCTAGAAGGTACTGATGCCAGAGATGGCAGCAGAGGACGAATTTCTTTGCATCAACAGTAGATCTTCCACAATAAGTCTCTTTGTATCTCTGATTGAATTTTTCTTACATGTTCCAAGGGGAAAACGTCATGGTAGCAACACCAGAGAAGGCACTCGTCATCTTCAAAAAAGGGAAGGTAAATCTGCTAGTTGGAGAGCTTCAATTTGGCGGTATTAAGAATTTGATTAATGAAAAGCTAAAATGAATTCTTTTCAATAGTTACTCAAAAATGGCCATGCGCAAAACACCAAAGGGAAGCAATATGAAATTATAAAAAATTCTATGACATAACATATGTAGCACCAAAGATATGCCTTGAAGATATAAGATCCCTCTCCAACCAAACCAACTAGAGAATCCCATAAACGACACATTGCCAAAATAATTTATTCTCCTTCATGTTAACCAGGTCTATGACATGAGTAAGGAGAAACAGCAACAACCTACAACCACAGACTCAACTACACCAAAATCATACTAATGAAAAGTCACTAAAGGGACAATGCAGAAATCTGAATCAGATTACACATTAAAAACATGTCAAGAGAAAAAGCCACACGAGGCCTGCGAATCTGCAACATGTCATTCATATTAATCCTGTTTAATGTCGCTGTCCAGCAAAAGGAAGACCCTAATGAAGCTTTAGCTCCAATTTGGTTTATCAAGAATAAGCCCTTATTAGGATAATGATGAGTCGGGAATTGAAAGTACAATTTGAAAGAAAATATTCCAAAGGAATCAAGACTCCAACCTCTTCTCAACCAGACGGAAAATGGACAGAAACAATTACAGATAAAAAGGATTGAAGCAAACTGCTTTCTCTATCGTATTCAGGTATTGGAAAAAAAAAATTAAAGTCCAAGAGCATTTGGGAGTGTACACAACAAAAGATTGAAGGAAGAGTTTTTTCAGATAATAAAACTGATAAGCAAGGGTATAATTAAAACAAGTTCGCAGAAGGATATTTCCCACCCAAATATTCTACCAAGATCTTTTTCAACCATCAATTTCAGAAAGACTAGAGGCCCAAAAGACAAATATCCATGTCAAATAAATTTCCAACTTCCAAGGACTTGCATGAGTAACATGCACTGCATGGTGACACGTGCACCCTCTTCCAACATGTTCCGAAATGGGAGAACATAGCCCACCGCAAGTTCATTTGGAGACCATCTCCCACTATAGGTTACTTTTCTTGTCACTTCTACTTAGCGTCATTTTTAGGAGTTAGTTATATGGTTTGCTGATTATTACTGTTCATGGGAATCTATAAAAACCCACACAAGTCATGTAACCTAGAAGATCGAATTTTATGTATTTTTGGAGTCATTATCTCCAATAATTGGATTGATGAATCATTTTTGTGAGATTGTCGCAATATGGTCCCCCCATCCCAATATGTACATTTTAGTTATCTTCCTTTTATTTGATTGTTTTCCGTTTTTGGGTCTCTATCACATGACCCATCCATTATGATCTAAAGTTGTACTATGATTATTCAAGTTAGATAAATTACTATTTCTTGCACATGTCTCAAAAACCATTCAAAAGGATAACCTTGAAGAATAAAAGATGTCATACATTTCTGAGATTTTAATAGAACAATCTGAGAACTTTATAAGAAATATTATTGGAGATAAAGGCTCACCATCCTTTCTCATTTCAGGAAGTAAACCAGAAGCATGTCTTTGTACAATTTTCAGATAGCCATCAACCTCGTGCTCGGGGACATTAAACAAGACAATAGAACCATACTGGAAAACAACCATATAAAAGCAGTTGCTTTCACCCAAGCAGGAAACATTTGGACCCTGAAAAAAAAAGTAGTTTACATTTATTGCTACTAGTGTTATAACTTCCAAAGTACTCACAGAAAAAAAAATGGCCAGCATAGATTATAACAGACCAAGGGACGTAATTCTCTATTTGAACTACGAACATATAGTTCACTCAATGATGCCAATCAAGATATTTAGAACTCAAACTAACTAATACAACTAATATACAACTAAAATGATGCATATGAAATAGTCAAACACAAACCAAAAATCAAACAAGGACAAGTTAAAAAACATATCAGTTGTCTAGATTCCTTAAAAAATAGAAGTCAAAATAGCCAATTGATGGCACAAAGAAATTTCTGATAAAAGATATAGCGTGAGACCAATTTAACTAAGAGTCAGAAATTCTACTTCAGAAAAGTATCATAGTCCACCAAATTGTTCAAACAATTCCAAGCTTAAAGCTACCAATATTCACATTTCCAACAAGCCAACATAATACACAATCAGTACATCTTACAAATGCTATTTACTGTTCTTTCAATCCCAACATTATAAAGAGCCCTAAATCTTTCAACCTGTAGTTATTTTGAGTAGCCCAACTTGAATATCACCACATATAATGCACATGGCACAACCAGAAAAGGGAGATTGATCAAGCACAAAGTAGAAACATTTATACTATAAGAGTTCAGTATTACTAAATGGTGACTCTGTCCTGTACCTCCAACAATGAGTAATACCAAAACTGATTCCTCTTACTTCTGGTACCCTTTCCTGAATTCACTTTAAAATGGGATTTTTGTAATATGTCCTCAAAACTTCTACAACTTTCTTAATGAAGCACTGGGGGTAAAGATGAACTAAAGAACCAAGTGTGAGTGACAACATAACTGATTCTTCATGTATTAGATATTTCATATTTGACATTTTGCATATACTAACAATAGCAATAGAAGCCATTTGACTACAGCAACAGTTTCCTGCTCCTAGATACTGAAAAGCATGCATCAATTTAAATCCTTTATTTACATACATATCAAACTAAATTACATAATTATTTTTTTCGCCACTAAATTTACTGCATACCTTGGAATCCAAAAGATTGCCAAACTTGAGAACGACATAATTGGTCATCCTTGATGATGGCGGGACAAAATTTTGCTTGTTCTGTTCCACCAAGCCTTTTAAATCAACACTACATCAGTAGAGAGAAAGGTAAGATATATATATATATATATATTGTTCCGGGAACAGGGGGTTCGTACTCGGAGGTCCAGAGCAACAATAGATAAATCACAGAAAACAACAGATAAACAGCAATAAACTATTACCAAAGTAAATGACAACAATTAAACAAGATATTAGAATAATTCTTGGGAAGTTCTCGTCAGGGAAGAAGTAAAGCGCTAAGAACAAGCACCGGCAAGACAAGAGAACTTAGTGCAAAAGTAAATGAGATTATGTTCGTAAGAGCTCAAATGGGGGAATCTCTCGTGTTTCAGACTCAGGAAAGCTCAACCTCTTCTTTGGAGGGTGAGGGGGCTATTTATAGGGGTGATTAACAATGACGGTTATTGCTGAAGGATGATGCTGAACGTGAAGCATCAATAGGCACATGGGGAGCATGGTTCCGTGAAATACGGGAAGTGGGCAAATGGAGAAGGTGGGACGCAAGACGCGGGGAAATGGGAAAAATGGGAGTGAGGTAACCGTTAGTTCATGGGCCTGATGGGAGAGGGTGACGTGGGGTATCTCGGCAAGCAAGGCGGGAAGGTCTGAGCTCAAAAGAACATCACATCATTTACTAAAGACTAAGTTTCTACCTTGCTTACTCAAAGCGATCGTGGTCAAGCACGAAGAAGCCTTTACTTCAATCCTACCAAGCCACATCCTAGAGTTATTCCCGGAGAAGGAGGGAGGATGCGTCTCCCTACCTTCACAACATTCCCTACCTTGTCTAAGTAAGGATGTTGCGGGTGGCACGTGGCCTATGTCAAGCTTACATAAGGTGTCTTGCTCTTGTACATTTAGACATCTCTTAGACACCTTGGAGGCGGAGCCTTGGAGGCGGAGCCTTGGAGGCGGAGCCTTGTAGGCGGAGCCTTGGAGGCGGAGCCTTGGAGGCGGAGCCTTGGAGGCGGAGCCTTGGAGGCGGAGCCTTGTAGGCGAAGCCTTGGAGGCGAGGCCTTGGAGGCGAGGCCTTGTAGGCGAGGCCTTGGAGGCGTAGCCTTGTAGGCGTAGCCTTGGAGGCAAAGCCTTGTAGGCGAAGCCTTGGGGGCGTAGCCTTGGGGGCGAAGCCTTGGGGGCGAAGCCTTGGAGGCGTAGCCTTGGAGGCGTAGAGGCGAAGCCTTGGAGGCGAAGCCTTGGAGGCGAGGCCTTGTAGGCGAGGCCTTGGAGGCGAAGCCTTGGAGGCGAAGCCTTGGAGGCGTAGCCTTGGAGGCGTAGCCTTGTAGGCGAAGCCTTGTAGGCGAAGCCTTGTAGGCGAAGCCTTGTAGGCGAAGCCTTGTAGGCGAAGCCTTGGAGGCAGAGCCTTGGCGGCAGAGCCTTGGAGGCAGAGCCTTGGAGGCAGAGCCTTGGCGGCAGAGCCTTGGAGGCAGAGCCTTGGCGGCAGAGCCTTGGAGGCAGAGCCTTGGAGGCAGAGCCTTGGAGGCAAGGCCTTGTCGGCAAGGCCTTGGAGGCAGAGCCTTGGAGGCAGAGCCTTGGCGGCAAAGCCTTGGAGGCAGAGCCTTGGAGGCAGAGCCTTGGCGGCAAAGCCTTGGAGGCAGAGCCTTGGAGGCAAGGCCTTGTCGGCAAAGCCTTGGAGGCAAAGCCTTGTCGGCAATGCCTTGGCGGCAAAGCCTTGTCGGCAATGCCTTGGCGGCAAAGCCTCGCTATGGGAGGTACTTAATTAATCAATTTCCTTAATAATTACTTAATTATAAAAATAGGAGCCATGTAGGAACATTAGGCCCCCTGCACATGTATATGGAGAAGCTCTAAGCCTATGTGCATGTGCATAGAGGCAGGATGTATGTACTTATGTTTACTGTCCCATGGACGGATTCAACTTATACTTATCCTCTTTGACCTTTTCTTTAAGGCAGGATGTGCGTAGTTGATATGTCTTACGTGGAGATTATCCCCATCGCACTCTCCTTTATGTGGGGAGAGTGAGGCAATGTAGTTTACTGTCCAAGGGACAGGTTCACTAGGCACCCTGAAGCTTTTTGCTCAGCAGGGAGATTTTAATAGTGGAGATAATCCCCATCGCACTCTCCTTTATGTGGGGAGAGTGAGGCAATATAGTTTACTGTCCAAGGGACGGATTCACTAGGCACCCTGAAGCTCTTTGCTCAGCAGGGAGGTTTTAATAGTGGAGATAATCCCCATCGCACTAGTTAGGGCCTACTTCTCAAATTTGTTCGCTTTATAGATGTCCTATTTTGTTCTACATTTTCTTGAAGCATAAAAAAGTCATAATTATATCCAATTTTCAAATAATACCCATCATTTAAAGAAATAAGCCCAAATCAAGCAGGCCTAGAAATTAGTTCCTAATAAAACAACAACAAAAAATCCTAACCTTGTAGAAAAGAAGTAAGCCCTAACAGGAATAAAGAGTTTGGTATCTTCCTCCAAGTTTCCATCATCATTCCCATCGTCAACCTCAGAGCAAGAGACAGAGTCATTCCATTCCAAGGTAGGAAATGATGAGACTGAAGAAATGCAGCGCGCAACCACCAAACCAAAACCCGACCCGAAATCGCTGGTCCCTCTGATAGTAGTACTGGGAATCAAGGATTCGCCGAAGGAAACATGGGTTCTGAAAAGAGCGAAAGAAGAAGAAGCTTGAGGCTTCGAAGGAAGAAGGGTTTGAAGCTTGAACCTGCGTGTTGTACAGAAAGATGATGATGATGAAAAAGAGAGTGGAGAATTGAGTGTTGGCGATGCGAGAGAAGATCGAAATCGCAGGATTCTCAGATGAACGTCTAACGAGCGCCACATCTTCTTGGCTTGAAGGGAAAGAACGAACGATTGCCTCAGTGAGTTGAGAGAGCTTGTAAAACCTTGGAAAATACTTCACACGATTTTGGGGTTTTTGTTTTTTTTTTTGTTGAAACCTCAAATTGATCCTAAATGTGTAGGGTATATTTTGAATTTGTCTAAAATGTTTTATTTGTTTTAGATTAGTCTTATATATTTTCATAATTTTTCAAATTGGTCTCAAACTACTAAATATTTGATCATATATCTTTCGTTTGAAGTTCGAATAGGACCAATTCAAAGCTACATTTGTTTTTTAACGAGTATTTTTTATATCTAGTTGGGGTTTTAAATTAACGATATCAAACCCAACCCCAAAAGTGTATTGCTCGTTTCACAATAAAATAAACAAAGTTGGTCAAGTTTGGATATGATCATTTTGAAACTATTTATTAACTTTCGAAGAGTTTTTTTTCTATTCAGTTGAGATCGTCAACAAATGAGCTCCAATCGCGTCCTGAAAGTAGGTTTTAGACTAATTTGAGAAATTATCAAAACATGTAAGACTAATCTAAAATAGATGAAGCATTTAGGACCAATTTAAAATCTATTCCATATATTTGAGACCAATTTGAGGTTTTGAACTTTTTTTTTTCTATCTTACTTTTTTTTTGTTATTATTTTGTATTTAAAATTTGAGCTAAATTTTTTTTAATCATAGGCTTTTATTTATTTTTTTTAAAAAAAAGCTGCATGAATTTTTAGTCCTTTAGATAAAGCCAAAGTTNTTATTTTAAAATTAAAGCCAAAATACTATTCTGATCCCTCAAATTTGCTCAAACTTTCGCTTTGGTCCCTCAAATTTTTTTCGTTCCATTTTAGTCTCTCAAGTTCTCAAAAAGTTCCACCATTAGTTCCTGGCTCGTTCTTTTCCACTTTTTTCATTAAAAAAAGGAAAAACTAACTTTAATCTCTTAAAAATTTTATTTTTTTGCATTAAGGTCTTTTTTTTATAATAATATCAAAACTTTAAAAGAAATAAATAAATAAATGAGGGGTTTAGTCGATTCTGCACCAAAATAAAATAAAAAATAAAAAATATAAAGAACCAACCATTCGACTCTTTTTCTTCTTCGCAAAATCGACTAAACCCTCAATTTGTTTCTTTTTCTTGCATTTTGATCCTATAATAAAAGGAAAAGGACCTTAATGTAAAAGATAAAAATTTTGGGGATAAAAATCAATGTTTTTTCTTTTTTTAAAATGAAAAAGTGGATGAAAATTGGGCAGAGACTAATAGTGGAACTTTATGAAAACTTGAGAGACTAAAGCGGAAGGAAAAAAACTTGAGGGACCACAACAGAACTTTGAGAAAACTTGAGGGACCAAAGTCCTACTTTGGTCTAAAATTAAAAATAACAAAATATATTTGAGAAAGCTAGTTTAAAAACAAATTTCAAATAAATTTGTATTAAATTTTCATAATATATTATTGAAAATTAATTATATTTATTTTTAATTTTCATATATAAACATTTTTTTGTTTTATTTTTAAAACTTCAAAGATGACAATAAAGTTTGAGAAAGATCTCATTGTTAATGAAGATTTTACAAAAGATAAAGCTCTTATGATAATCTGGCATGCTTGACAATTAACGGGGGAAGAGAAGGGAATAGGTTGGGAGAGAAGGGAAGATTGGAGAAGGGAAAGTTAAGCATTCATAACTCCTCTCCTTATTTAGTTGTTAATATCTTCTTCAGAATATATCAATTTAGGACACTTTGAAGAATGGAGGGTGATAGAAAATTAAATTCTCAAACAAGAAGAGATCTCAATTCTCGCATGCTTCTTTCCCTTCACCTCCTTAATCTCTAATTCAAAAAGAAAATATCTCAATTCGAACTAATCTTGAAAACTAATGTTTCTAACTCTTTTTCTTCCCCTTTTTGTGCCCTATCAGAGCTCCCTTAACTTTGTCATGTGAAACTCCCTTAAAACTTTATCCAAAATGTAACTTATCTAACAAGAAATGTTGTAGATCTCACTGAGGCAATGGGAATCTCAATATATACTAGCTAAGTGACTTAGCTAAGGGAGCACAACATTCCAACATTGAGTCTCTGATGAAAATGAATCACTCAGGCTTTCAAACTCTCTGATTTGATTTATTCAAACTGCATTCTTTTTGTTTCAAATAAAGCTACATTTTGCTGTCAATAGATTTATTTTAAATAAGCTTTTTAGGTCTTGAAAACTTAGAAATCTTGAGTATAGACTTTGATGAACCTGGTTCTGGCCGGGGGGCCATTACCTGGTTCGGTGAGGCAACTCTGGGTCGGAAGTCGCCTGCAAGTCAATGAACACACATGGGTGGCCCTGCGATTCACCTCCGATGCTTAAGTTAGTAAAGGGTTGAGCACAATAATCTCAATAGACTAGTCAGAGTGCGTACCTTTTTCCAGTGTGAAGGGTTACCCTTTTATACTGGTTGAGGGTGATCTAGCGTGATCTTGCCATAAATGCCTGGATGCTTGACCGTGATCCTGGCTGATCTGATTGCGATCCTTGGCTCCCACGTAACTTCCTTTTCTGTGAAAGGTGCCTTGATGGCTAAGGCGCTATCGAGGGAAAGGATCCCTGAGTGATTTACCTTGATTGATAGTGGATCTTGGTCGATCCTTGATTGGCTTCTGGCTGATTCAGGGAATGTTTCCTTATTTGTTGAAGTGTGGGCGCCTACATCCTCCACGATTGTGGGCGTCCACACCTGATGAAGTAGTATGAGGCGTTCATGCCAAAGCGGTCCATCTGGTGGGCTCATAGCTTGCTGGATCAAGGACATGTTCAGCCATTTGGGCCTCCTGATTATCGGGCCTATTATCACTAGTCCCAACAAAAGAAGTCAAGCTTTGTCCCCATCCTTGGAGTCCCCATCGAGGGCGTCCTCGACACTGACTATTGCCTTTCTTGCCTTGTTGGCGTCAACGCCTTCAATTTGTCTTGGTGCGGCGCTCACGGTCCTGACGTTACCAACCCTTGCCTTTCCAGCTTCCTTGCTGACGTTTTGCATCACTTCACTCCTTTCGTGTCAGCACAACGTGGCCACGTGGCAACGTATGGTTGGCTCCCGCTCCGCAATGATAGCCAAAACGGAGATCGAGGGTGGCGCAATAAAGTCCTGATGAAACCTGCAGATCCCATCCACCAATTTGTCGATGTTGGGCAGGGGATAATGGTCTTTTGGGCAAGCCTTATTCAAGTCCGTGAAGTCGACGCACATCCTCCATTTGCCGTTGGCTTTCTTGACCAACACTACGTTGGAAAGCCATTCAGGGTATTTGGTTTCTCTGATGAAACCTGCAGATAAAAGTTTACCCACTTCCTCTTTGATTGCCACTTGGCGTTCATGGCCAAACAGGCGCTTTCGCTGGATCACTCCTGGCCTTCCATCAGTGTTGAGGCTATGGAAGATAAGTTTTGGGTCGATCCCTGGCATATCAGCAGGGCGCTAGGCAAAGACGTCCGAAAACTCCTTTAGGAGCTGAATGAGCTCGGTCTTTTCGGCCTCGTGTAGCAGCATGTTGATTTGTACGGTTTTCTCCGCATCTTCTCCCAGCTGGATAACTTCTAAATCTCCTGTTGGCTTTGGTCTCTGTACCAAGACCTCATCTCTGAAGTCCTCCACCTCACAATTTAGGACCGCAGGGTCTATCACTTTCTGGGCGTTGTCATCTTCTTTGGGAGCTCCTATCTTTCTTCTTTGCTCTTCCTCATTAGTCTTTTCAAGACTCATCGCATAGCATTGCTTGGCAGTTTTCTGGTCGGTTCTCACCTGCCCCACTCCCTGGGGGGTTGGGAATTTCATGTGCAGATGAGCAGTGGATATTACCGCTCTCATTTTATTCAAAGAGGGGCGTCCAAGAAGGACATTGTATGTTGAGGGCGCCTCTACCACTAGGAATTCTACGGTGTTACTGGTCACCCTTGGGTATTCCCCCACTGTGAGTCGCAAGTTGATCTTTCCGATAGCTGGGATTTGGTCTCCTGTGAATCCTATCAAGCTTCCATAGTGTTCTTTCAAGTCCTCCATGGGGATGCCCAATTGGTCAAAGCATCACTTGTACATGATATCTGCGGAAGAGCCCTAATCTACCATGATCCTTTCCACCGTGAAGCTGCCGATCTGAGCTGTGATCACCATGGGGTCATCGTAGTCTCGGTTGACCTCCCATAATTCATCGTCAGTGAAGACTATGGGTTCGACCCATTTCTCTTCGGTGGATGACTCTTTGTAGTCTATTTTCAATATAGACCGGTTCACCTTTCTCCTTTTGTGCGGGGTCTTTGCCCCGTTTTTCTCGATGCCGCCAGAGATCATGTGAATAATTCCGGTCGGTCTATTTTCTCTCGGCGACGTGCGCCGGTCTCCTCTCTTCTCTTCGTCGTCAGCGCCCCCACCTCTGGATTTCTTCTGATCTCGGGCGCCTTTGTCATCCCTAGCTCTCTTATTTCCCTCCTTCTTTATGAACCTTGATGGGAGGCGTCCCTGCCTGATTAAGTTTTCAATCTCATCCTTCAGAGTGATGCACTCATCGGTTGTGTGTCCCTCTTGTTGGGAAATCCTCAGGGAAACACGCAGCGGAAGAAACATAAATTAAAAAAAACTTGCGCCCCCGAGGAAAACCCACCCTGAG
>QANZ01039936.1:0-18030 GCA_003254925.1 Chamaecrista fasciculata
AGGGTAAAATCGACTTGGCCTAAGGAGTTAGGCAATTCGATTTGCGGTTGCCAAAAAAATTAGGGTTTGTGAGAGAAGGAAATACAAGAAGGAGTTCTTGTGGGAATTCTCCTTGCGCCACCTTTTGGAGTTTGAATCAAGAAGGAGTTCTTGAGTTCAAACGCACTGTAGATTGGTCCCCAGTTCTTTTGGAGAAAAGAACTGAAGGCTAGCACCTTGGTGCCCGAAGAAACTGTTCGTGTGGATTACTGGCAGAGGGAGAACGCTGGGAGTGGGCTCCTTGGACACGCCTTGTACAACCAGAGGATTGAAACTCGTGAGGTATACCACTATCTATAAAAGTTTTAAATTCTACTAGCGGATCCGTTCGGGAATTTTAGGACCTAGCGTGTTTTATTTTAATTTTATATTTGCTTCCACTGCGTTAGGCGCCTACAATTCCCAACAAAACCCTAATTGCCAAATTTACCAATGCACAGGACTACACTCAACTCGCCCCAAACCCTAACAAACCCACACTGACTTTGGCTCGCCGCACCCTATTCATCACCTTCCCCTTCCTCGTCTACCCAGAATCCTATTTCAAAACCCAGATACGAAGGACAAAAATCCAGAACTCCCCAAGTTCAAATCTCGAACCCCAACTCATTCTAGCCCAACATTGGCGATAACCCCAATATTCCTACACTTACAATTTCTTCAGCAAGGTGGAAACAACCCACACCTGATGGAAACCCAAAACCCTATTGTTAACACTCAGAAACCCTAATCAAATGCCCTAATGTCACATTCACAGCACACAGAAATCTAATTGAAAGGATGCATACTTACAGTGGAATGCGACTCTTGAACGAAATAACAACACTTGTCGCGGTTTAAATGCTCCTCTGACGGTTCCAACACTCCGGCGAAATCCTCGACGGTTTTGTTTCTCTCCTTTAGGTCTTCAAGTTGCAGAGTAAATGTAGAAGCAACCATTTCATTTCTGCTTTTATATCTCTCCTCTGCGCGGCAAACAAGGAATCCAAAACGTTCCCACTTTTTCAAACTATCTTTAAATCACAGGCTGGCACGTGTCTTTGACAAGACATGCTACCTACCACAGGCTCGTCCGCCATGGCGACCATTGACTTCCCCTGTGGACTCATCGTACGCCCACCGTACGACCCCTATTTCTTTTTCCCAGGAGGCAAGTACCCTTGTACATTTTGGGCGTATGCCAGGAACTCTCGCATGACCAAGACATTTGCTAGGTTACGCACACTTCAGGCCTTTCACCCCGCAATCTTCTTTAAGGAGGGACTTGTGATACATCACTATTTGGGCGTACGGCTGATAAACCTCTGCTCCTAGCCTCTTTTCCTCTCCGAACCCTTTAGGGCACACTTGAACCAGTCAAATGCCCCTCCGTGTATTTCAGGGCGGCCCTGGTCCAACCCAGGACACGGCGCGTGCCCCCAAGCATGACACGCAATCACCCACGAGCTCCGCAATTCTCGGCTCCACCACTCTCGTTGGTGGAGATCTTGGGCCACAAACTTGGTCAGACCCACGTTCTCCAGTCCATTGGCGCCCGCCCACTAACAGTACACGCAATCACCCACGATTGCCTTGCTCTGAAATTCTCGGTTTCCACCACTCTCGCTGGTGGAGATCATGCTCAACGACGTGGTGCACCCCGCGCGCTGGCCACTACTCTTCGCTCTGCTCTATAAATAGAGCTCAACCCAACAATTAAAGGTTAGCTACTTCTTACACACTAGAAATCTCTTGCTCTCTCACCCCTCAAATACTAACTTGAGTATCGGAGTATTCTTCGCAGGGCACCCCTGTGAAGTCTTTGTAGGTACTTGGACATTCAAGTTTTGCTCTTGCAGCCCACACATTTAAACTAGGTAAGCTTGTCCTTTTTCTAGTTTATCAATATGTTTTTCTTTTTTAATATATTTCCCAAACATAATTTAAGAGATTATTTTATCCAATAGACAAAAAAAGTGATTTTTTTAATTAAACTTAAAAAATTAAACTAAAGCAGTAGAGGTGTTTAAATTAAAAAAAGACTTCATACCTATGAAGGATTAACACTTCATTTTGAAGGCACACCGTGTTTAACACATGTCTATATCCGACACCCATAGAACATTTATACAACACATATTCATAAATTTGAAAATATAAAAATAATTTTTCTGATTTTAACATGAAAAATAATAAAAAATAATGATATATCTTATAAATAAATTATAATTTTTTAAAGTTCTCATCAAACTTATGAATTTTTAATTGTTTATATATATAAATATATTTTTGGAGATTGTGCCCTAGGGCCAATCATTCTATGTATATGTTTTGAACATATTGATTGATTTATGGAGATAAATTATGTTGTTATCATATTATTAGCATGTTTACTATGATAGTTGTTGGGAATTCTTGGCGCCAAACGCAGCGGAAGCAAATATAAAATTAAAATTTAAAACGCGCCGAGCCCTAAAATTCCCGAACGGATCCGCTAGTAGAATTTAAAACCTGTTAAGGTAGTGGTATACCTCACGAGTTCCAATCGGCTGGTTGTACAAGGCGTGTCCTAGGGACACTCACAGCATTCTCCCTCTGCCGGTGATCCACACGAACTGTTTGTCAGGCACCAAGGTGCTAGCCTTCTGTTCTTTTCTCCAAAAGAACAAGGGACCAATCTACAGTGCTTTTGAACTCAAGAACTCCTTCTTGAATCAAAAGGAAAGGATGGCACAAAGAAGAAAACCCCACAAGAACTCCTTCTTGTTTTTCCTTCTTTCACAAACCCTAATTTTTGGTGACTGCAAATCGAGAAGAAAATTAATTTGTTAGATATAGATGATAAAAATTAAAGAAAATTAATTTGTTAGATATAGATGATAAAAATAAAGAAGGATTGAAGTGTTTTCTTGTTGAAGATTACATTTCCTCTCATGAATCTATTGATGAATCTGTTGATGATGATATATAATGATATTAATGCTATAAAGTCTTCTTCTCTATCTTCTGACTTCTGATGATGATAATAACACTTGTTTGGGTATTGGTTTATGTGATTACTCTGCTTAGGGGTGTTCAACGGTTCGAGCTAACCCGCCAACCCGCTAAAACCAACCAAACTCACAGGTTTGGGTTAGTTTGGTTTGGGCTGGCGTGTTGGTTTGGTTTGAAATTTCCCAGCCCGCAGTGGTTTGGGTTGGGTTGCGGGTTTCAGAATTCTGAGCTCGCTCAACCCAACCCAACCCGCCAGCCCGCCATTTATATATGTTTTATTTTTTATTTAAATATATACATAAATAAATAATAAGTAGTATAATACAAATGAATTTTGAGTTATCATTCCCCTTTAGCTTTCACACTACGTAAAGTGACTTCACCTTCAATTAGTATTTTTTTTCAATCATTCAATTAATCAATTTAATCTTTTAATTTTTATCAATTTCACTTTTTATCGAGAAGAGTATAATTAGGATTTTTACAATTTTACTTGTTAAATGCTTCTGGGACCATGAGTGTTTCTATCTTCCTCTAATACTAACTTCAGTTTATTTAGATGAGTATATATGACTTTCAATCATATTATATTATTATTGACTTACAATAATAAGAAATATTTTTCATCAAAATTCAATACAAAAAAATTAAAAGATTAAAAAAATTGTAGAGTCAAGTATATATTTTCGAGTAAACTACCAAATTGGTCCCTGGATTATTGGCTCGCTGACAGATTGGTCCCCGAATTTAGGAAATTGACAAATAGGTCCCCGAATTTTTCTAACAAGTCAAATAGGTCCCCAAATTTTTCTAACGTTAGTCAAATAGGTCCCCGAACAGAAGGACCTATTTGACAAACATTAGAAAAATTCGGGGACCTATTTGACTCGTTAGAAAAATTCGGGGACCTATTTGTCAATTTCCTAAATTCGGGGACCAATCTGTCAGCGAGTCAATAATCCAAGGACCAATTTAGTAGTTTACTCATATATTTTCTTAAAAAAATGTTTGCAAATTGGAATGGGCTAGCCTGCCAACCCGCCCAACCCAACCTGTCGTTGTTTTGGTTTGGTTTGGTTTGGGCTGAATTTTTTTTCAAAACCCAACCCAAACGAACTCGCCCCTAAAAAGTTTCAGCCCAAACCAACCCGCCCTAAACCCAACCCAACCCGTGAACACCCTAACTCTGCTTGTACAAAGTATGTAAATGTTATTAGTAGAGATAAGTTTCAAGTTTTTGTAAATGTTTTAGAGAAAATAAAACACCCAGATATTAGAGCTCAATGTGTGTCAAAATTAACAAATTTAATTGATCATGAAGAGCATAGAATAGCTAGAAAGTAGTAAAGGGAAGCCTTACAATTTTAAGGAAATAATGGGTAGATTTAGGACCTAATATAACTTATAGTGATTTACAAGAAAAATTAAGAATATAAAGTAAGAAATTAATTGACTTAAAGAAAAGAATAATACTTTAAAGTTAGATGTTTTAAATTTACAAAGTTTACAATTTATTAACACTAAAGGTATATATATCTATATATATTTATATATTAGGTTATATATATAATATAATATTATATATATTTTTATTATTTTGAGTTATATTATATTAATTTAATTAAAGAAAAAAAATTTTGGTCGCTACAAGTGTATTAATTCAATACATCAACACTTGAATCATTAAAATATACGATTTTTTATATATTGGTAATCTTTCTTATATTTTTTTTTCGTTATATTGGTAATTTGTTTTACTATCAACGGTCATATTAATGATTTTTATATATTGGTAATCTTCCTTCAATTTTTATGTTATTAACATTTTCGTCCTTGAATTTATTTTTTTGTCATTGAGAGTTTGAGATACAGACTCGATCATTAATAATTGTGATTTTCTAAAGGTTTATGAGTAATAAAATAAAATATACAATTCAATTATTGAAATATTGTAATCAACAATAATTTATTCCTCGGTCAAATTAAAAAATAATAATTTAATACAAAATAAAAATAATAAAATATTATATTTTTCCTATATATATCTTGTAAATAGAGAAAACACACACATAAAGATTGTTTTTAGTGTATTATAAAATCATTTCGCCCTCATAACTACATAATTTAAAAGAAACAAATTTATTTTAGTCATTCATTTTTTATAGATATTATTGATGGTGCGATGAAAGCAGATGGATATCGATCTCAACGGTCATATTAATCATGGGCATAAGAAAACAAACAGTTATTTAATATATAATTTTAAGTCCTTCACTTTTGACATGAATAACATTTTTGTCCTTTGATTTATTTTTTGGGGGAGAGTTTGCGATAGAGAAACTTGTTTATTATTAATTACGATTCTTTACGGGCTTATAAGTAATAAAATAAAAAATTCCAATTATTTTTTTAGTTCAAGATGATTATGTGGTCCTTGAACTTGAAAATATTAGGGTAAATTACACAAAAGGCCCATGTGGTTTGACCCATTTTCAAATAGGGTCTCTGTGGTTCAAAAAGTGTCAAATTGGGGCCTATGGTTTCCTCGGTTAGCAAATAGGGTCTCAAGTGGTTTTTTTCATCCAAGCTAACGGAGCCAAGTTGAAGTTAGAATTAATTTCAAGGTGGATTGTTTTGTGATTTGAGCGTTTTTCTATTAAAACAAACTAAAAAGAGACTATTTTGCAATTTGAACCAAATCCCTTCATCTCCATTCACGCTTCTTCCCTTTTCTCTTTCTCTCTTTCTTCTTCGCCCTCCACATTCCCTTCCTAAATCCTCTCCCTACTCTCCGTCCATTTCTCCCTCTTGCTCTCTCAAACCCAATAAATAGAACGAAGCGATATCATATGTGAGAGAAAGACCCAGATCCAGATGTGAGAGTGTTGAGAAATCTAGGATTATCTACAATTATTTTATTTTCTATTTTATCATTATCTTTCAAGATTAGAAATATCTTGTTAGAATCTGATTTATATCTTATCAAATATTAGATTAGATA
The DNA here is from genome assembly GCA_003254925.1 of Chamaecrista fasciculata. Taxonomy (NCBI): domain Eukaryota; kingdom Viridiplantae; phylum Streptophyta; class Magnoliopsida; order Fabales; family Fabaceae; genus Chamaecrista; species Chamaecrista fasciculata. The sequence continues at coordinate 6,014 of QANZ01039936.1, forward strand.
TTAGATTAGATATCTTTTGTTATTATCTTTTCCAATTAGGATTAGGATTCCTAACTTGATTAGGAATATTTTCTCTTATTTAAGAATTGTAAACCTTTTTGCTTAAAGTCAATAATATTACGAATATTATTCTCTAAAAATTAACATGGTATCAGAGCCAGGTTCCCATTTTGATCCTGGATAAATTTTCTCCTCTTCTGAAATTTGTTCCCATATCTAGTGTCCAGTGAGTGAACTTGGTTAGGGTTGATTAGGTCCATTTTTAAAGTTCGTAATTTATGTCACCGTCGACAGGTATGGAGACAGAAGCCGCCAAACAGTCATTCCCAAGAATCTGGTGTCCAACAGGGCTGCACGTGAGCCTCACGCACCGCTCAAGCATTTTTGTGATTTCCCACGCGCCGGCGCGTGAGACAGCGTCCTGTTCGCCGGTCGTTTGCGTTGCCATCGACGACCTATTTCTGGCGGCCCCCAACTGTCATATGGTGGTTTTGGTGGCTGTTAGTGAACCCTCTTTGTTGAATATAGGGTTTTGTTGCATTTTGTTAGCATATTACACTTGCTGACTGATTTTTCCTCTTTAATCATGTGTTAATTGGCCTCTGATGTTCGAAAACGGGTACATGCTCTGAGAAAAAGAGAGTCTCTCAGACTCGGAAAAGAATACATGCCATCCTTCTGAGTTCTGGCCTTAATCGCCGATTTCAAGCAACGTCCTTCATTGACGAATTAATCTTCGGCCTTCATTGCCATACGTCCTTCATTGATGAATTAATCTTCGGCCTTCATTGTCATACATCCTTCGTTGACGATTTATCCTTTGGCCTTCATTGTCATATGTCCTTCATTGACGAATTAATCTTCGGCCTTCATTGCCATTCATATGTCCTTCATTGACGAATTAACCTTCGACCTTCATTGCCATTATCTTCTTCAAACGACAACAATGTTTAAGGAAGCTCAAATTTCAATCAAGATCCAAGCTGCGACTGGAAAATTCTAATTCTCAGCATGAGGGGGAGTGTTGAGAATTCTAGGATTATCTAGAATTATTTTATTTCCTATTTTATCATTATCTTCAAAATTAGAAATATCTTGTTAGAATCTGATTTATATCTTATCAAATATTAGATTAGATATCTTTTGTTATTATCTTTTCCAATTAGGATTAGGATTCCTAACTTGATTAGGAATATTTTCGAGTAAACTACTAAATTGGTCCCTGGATTATTGACTCGCTGACAGATTGATCCCCGAATTTAGGAAATTGACAAATAGGTCCTCGAATTTTTCTAACGAGTCAAATAGGTCCCTGAATTTTTCTAATATTTATCAAATAGGTCCTTCTGTGCATGTTATTCGAGGACCTTTTTGACTAACGTTAGAAAACTTCGGGGACCTATTTGTCAATTTCCTAAATTCGGGGACCAATCTGTCAGCGAGCCAATAATCCAGGGACCAATTTAGTAGTTTACTCGAATATTTTCTCTTATTTAAACATTGTAAACCTTTTTGCTTATGATCAATAATATTACGAATATTATTCTCCAAAAATCAACAGAGAGACGACAGTCGAGACAGTGGAAGGAAGAAAGACCCAGATGAAAGACCAAGATCCAGATGTGAGAAACATGGCGGAACACGGAGGCTCGCAGCAAAACCAGAATCGAGTTAATCTACCTTGAAATTCATTCTAACTTGGCTCCGTTAATTAATTACTTGTTTGAGAGACCAAGAGGGAGAAATGGGAGGAAGGTAGGAAGGGAATGAGTAGGGCTAAGAAGAAAGAGAGAAGGAGAAAAGGGAAGAAGCATGAATGGAGATAAAGGGATTTGGTTCAAATTGCAAAATAGTCTTTTTTTTTTTTATATAGTTTGTTTTAATAGATTAAACGCTCAAATCACAAAATAATCTACCTTGAAATTCATTCTAACTTGGCTTCGTTAGTTTAGATGGAAAAAACCACCTGGGACCCTATTTTTTAATGGAGGAAATCATAGACCCCAATTTGAGACTTTTTAAACCACAGGGACCCTATATAAAAATGGGCCAAACCACAGGGCCTTTTGTGTAATTTACCCTAAATATTATTCTATTTTGGACCAAATATTAATTTTTTAAAATTTCCATGTTACTTACATTTTGGTCCCTTCATTTCATTCCACGAAATACAACTTCAACTTTCATTCCAAAAACTGAAAAACTACCCTTCAGTTTACAACTGCCACTTCTAGTTTTGTTTTCTTTACAGTTTGTGTTGGGAAATCACGGCGCGGGCAGCAAAAGCAAAAAATGAAAAATAAAATAATTAATCAAAACACGGCGCAAAAACAAAAGTGATTTCCCTATGAATCCGCTAGACGAATTTAAACCGGTAAAGTTAGTGGTATACCTCACGAGTTTCAATCGGTCCGGTTGAACAGTGCAATTCAGAGAAGTCCACACGAAGCGTCCTTCCTCTGCCAGTAATCCACACGAGCAGTTTAATGGCACCAAGGTGCTAGCCTTCGGTTCTTTTCTCCAAAAGAACTTGGGAACTCGATCTACGGCTCTTAAAACTCAAGAACAATTCTTGAACCGTAAGAGGATGGTGGCGCAATGAACAACAAGAACCTTTCTTGTTTTCTCTCAAAAACCCTAGCTCTTGGACAAGTCGAATTCTCTCTCACTCTTAGAGAAAAATTCGACTCTCTCTCTCTCTAGGTCTAGGTCTAGCCGATTTTTCTCTCTTGTCTCACAAAAGGGAAATTGCAAAGCTCACTTGTGCATTTTTTAGTGAAAGTCGACTTGCCTAGGTTTATATAGAGTTGGGGAAATTTGATAATTATAATTAGGGAATCCCTAAATTAATGGATTATCAAATTATAAAATTATAAGATTACAGTAATATTATAATTTTAGGACTTGAATTCTTAATTAAAATATTACCTTAATATCTTAATTGAATTCAAAATGCAATCTTTGAGAATCAAAATGGAAGATCAAATCTTCCTCCTTGGTCCCACAAGCCATGCGCCTATCCTTCCCCATTTTCTTTGGAATTTTATAAATCAAAAACATTCCTAACTCATAGGAAATTATAACCAACTTATTATCTTCCAAAGATTTTGAATTAAAATATTACCCTAATATCTTTAATTCAAAATTTGAATCTGGAAATCAAAATCAAATCTTGAATTCAAATTCAAGTCATGATTTTAATTAATAAAACATTTCTATTAATTAAAATCAATCCTAAAGAGGCGCCACCCTCTATCCATCTTATCCTAATATTAGTGAATTTAATAAATCAATAATCTTCTAACTTTTAGGAACCTTATCTAATTTATTATTCCCTAATATTATAATTGTAAATAGATTAATCCAATTAACTATTTAACAATTAATATATTTAAACTTGTCCCACAAATTTAAATATCTCAACCGTAGATTTTATTTAAGACAAGACTTTATGTCCCAGACATTTAGCTATGTCTTAAATTGTGTCACCGGAGTGACCCACGAATTAACCCTAATTCGTGTCCCTTTAAGCGGTGTCCAGATCCTGCTCATGTGTGACCCAGCAGGCCTCACGTGAAGTTGGCAGCAAGCCATCCCTATGACTCACAAGTCGAGAGCAGACTCTAGCAAGCCATCACGACTACCCAAAACACGTGAGTTATCGTTTTATCAAAAACGACCGATTTAACCTTAGTACCACCTTGTCATAATCCCTATTGTCACACGATATTTTGGTCCTGGATTAGGCACGGGAATGTCATCCATAATCCAAACCACAACTTTCTCGATTCCCTGAGTTAGTCCCATTTCCTAGCGTGGCCACGCATTTCTTGGACAGACTCATCAAGGGCGCCAGTTAAATATCTCTCATCGTAATGAGGGACAAAAACCCATCTTGGTCAACCACATTCCTCAGCACGACAATCAACCAAACCCGTACCTAGCCCTTATGGCTACCCTGCTACAGGCAACGTTAGACTAGGCCAAAGTTTGACAACTACAACGCCGGAATAGTGAAGACCTCAGGTCTAAGGCATCGTGACAGGTGTACAGGACAGACTAGCTAATGACTAAACTCATGCAGGACTCTCCGGGTCAGTCCAGCAACTTGTAACCCCTTACTCATTGCACCATGACTCTCGTAAAGCATCCAATGCATGTATCTCCATACACTGAGGTCATGCTAGTCTTGGTTCATTCTCGCTCCCACGAGGACAATCGACCAGGGACAGTTTAGATTAATTATCTCATAATTAATCAAGAACGCTATCATAGTAAACATGCTAATAATATGATAACAACATGATTTATCTTCCATAAATCAATCAAAATGTTCCAAACATTTACGTAAAATGATTGGCCCTAGGGCACAATCTCCAACAGACTCCCACTTGCACTAGGTACAATCATTAATCAAATCGTTCCTACACTAGGAACATCCATTAATGTGTCTAATCTCCATCGACATTACATGACGTTCATGTAAGACCCGTGCTAGGGGCTTCGTAGGAGGATCGGCAACTTTATCCTCGAATGCTACTTTACATATCTTGACATTACCATCACAAGGTGATAACGTCTGAGTATATATCACTGTCGGAACGTCAGTGGGGACCCAGTCCCACTGGGTGTCTTTCCTGTCTCCACAGGATGACCACCAAGCATACTTCAGACACTGGTTTTACGGTCTGCGTCTCCACGCGACCAACCCTACGTTGTAGAATCAGCAATCGTGCTCTGCTTGGAACCTTTCCAACTCACGATGCCACCGTTCAGGAGAAAACACGTATTCAGACTGCGATTTAAAACATCTTGGTCGGTTTTGAAAACGGGCACCTGTGTAACCAATTACACATCAATTCCACTGTAAACCAAGAATTCATCCTTAGTTCTTCTCAAGTACTTAAGGATGTTTAAGACAGCGATCCAATGATCCTCACCAGGGTCTTGTTGGAACCAGCTCGTTATGCTCAGGGCAAATGACAAATCTAGTCGAGTACACAGCATGGCATGCATGATGGATCCTATTTCCGAAGCATAAGGGATGCCACTCATGCGCCCTCGCTCAACAAGTGTCTTGGAACACTATTTCTTGCTCAGGGTCAAGCCATGATTCATCGGAATGAATCCCTTCTTGGAGTCTTGCATATTGAACCCCTTCAGTACCTCATCCAAGTATGTACTCTGACTTAATCTAAGAAGCCTTCGAGATCTATCTCTATAGATCTTGATGCTTGGAATATAGGCAACTTCTCCTAAGTCCTTCATTGAGAATGATTTTCCAAACCAGGATTCACAATCTACAAGGTTGGAATATCATTTCCAATGAGCAATATGTCATTGACATATAGCACCAAGAACACAATTGTACTGTGCTCCCACTAACCTTCTTGTAAACTCAAGGCTCATCAGGGTTTTGTAAGAAGCCAAACTCTTTGACAACTTCATCAAAACGATGATTCCAACTTCGAGATGTTTGCTTCAATCCATAAATGGATCTCTGAAGCTTGCATACCTTGTCTGGTTCCTCTGGACATACAAACCACTTAGGTTGTGTCATATACACATCCTCGGGCAGCCTTCCATTAAGGAATGTTGTTTTGACATCCATTTGCCATATCTCATAGTCATAATATGCGGCTATGGCAAGGAGGATCCTAATGGACTTGGTCATCGCAACTAGGGAAAACGTTTCGTCATAGTCAATACCATGACGTTGAGTAAACCCCTTTGCAACTAGCCTTGCCTTGAAGACGTCGACATTGCCATCCATGTCTGTTTTCTCTTTGAAAACCCACTTGCACCCTATGGGATTTACCCCTTCGGGCAGAGCGACTAAGGTCCATACCTCGTTGTCGTGCATGGACTGCATCTCAGCCTTCATGGTCTCGACCCATTTCTCAGAGTTGGGATTCACGATGGCCTCTTGATAGGTGGTCGGCTCACCACGCTCCATGAGCAACACATCCTTGTTTTCAGTCACCAGAAATCCATATCTCTCAGGCTGAAAATGTGTCCTATCAGACCTACATGGTTCTTGTGTCACTGGAGGAGCTTCCACAACATCTTGTGGCTGTTCTCCAGTTTCTGTCTGCGCCTTTGAAGTGTCTTGTGGAACTTGAACTTCTTCAAGCTCTATCTTACTCCCACTGTTTCTTTTGGAAACAAAATCCCTTTCCAAAAAGGATCCATGTCTGACTACAAACACTTTGTTGTCAGATGGGCAGTAGACATAATACCCCCTAGTTTCCTTAGGGTATCCTACAAATAGACACTTGAGGATTTGGGAGACAGTTTATCGTTAGGCTGTTGCTTAACATAAACTTCATATCCCCAAACCTTGAGGTAAGACATAATGGGCTTCTTCCCATTCCATATCTCATATGGCGTCTTCTCAACTGCCTTAGACGAAACACGGTTAAGTGTGAACGCATAAGTTTCTAGAGCATGTCCCCAAAAGGACGGCGGAAGATCAGCTTGACTTATCATACATCGAACCATATTTAACAAAGTTCGATTCCTCCTTTCAGGAACACCATTCCACTGTGGGGTTCCAGGAGGAGTAAGTTGTGAGACTATCCCACAACTTCTAAGATGATCAATAAATTCCTGACTCAAATACTCGCCTCCTCGATCAGATCGAAGGACTTTGATTTTCTTGTCAAGTTGGTTCTCTACTTCATGAGTACTCATGGGTCCACATACATCACTATGTGTGATCCCCAATAAGTCTGATGCCCTCTCACTGTGGCCAGTGAAAGGCGCCTTTGTCATTTTTCCAAGCAAACAAGATTCACAAGCATCATATGATTCAAAATCAAATGAGCTTAGAAGTTCATCTTTATGGAGCTTCTCTAGGCGTTTCTCGTTTATATGGCCTAAACGACAATGCCAAAGGTATGTAGGATTAGGTTCGCTAACCTTAATCCTTTTCGTATCAATGTTATAAATATTGTTATCGCGTTGACGTTCCAATTTTAAGATGCAATGATTATCTTGCAAATCACCATAAGCAAATAAACATCATCTTTATAAATTGAACTCCTTCCATTACAGTTAACACATGTAAAAACTTCCTTATCAAGAAAGAGAAACATTGTTTGAACTTAAAGAAGGTACATAATAACAATAAATAAGCCCAGAGGGCAAAATAAGCTCGAATGTTCCTACAGCAATAGCAGCAACCCTTGATCCATTGCCTTCACGCAGGTCCACCTCGCTTCTGTCCAGCTTTATACTGTCTCTAAGACCCTGCACATCAAATGTGAGAACCACATGTTGTATCTAATACCCAAGTGGTTTAAGTAGAAAAGAACTTTTATAACAAAGATACCTGAAGTAGAGGCCTCATCGCCTTTCTTCTGTTTCTTCAGATCTTCCATATATAGTTTGCAATTCCTCTTCCAGTGCCCTGGCCTTTGACAGAAAAAGCAAACTGCATCCTTTGCGAGCTTTGCCTTCTTGGCAGGTTGTGGGTTGGGCTTGGCCGCTGGCTTGGTCTCACCATCCACGGTGTTAGCCTTCCTCTTTCCTTTGCCCTTCCTCTTCCCTTGGTCTTTCTGAGCCATCAGGACTGTTGCAGGTAGCACTGTCAAAACGGGCTTAGGCCCGCGGGCCGGCCCGGCCCGCCCGCTAAATGGGCGGGCTTGGGTTTAAAAAATTTGGCCCGTTTAAAAATGGGCCTAAACGGCCCGGCCCGTTTAGCCCGTGACCCGTAACGGGCCGGGCCGGCCCGTTTAACAGTGCTAGTTGCAGGCGCCCTTTTCATGGATGCCTCAGCAGTCTTGAGCATCCCATGCAGCTCAGAAACTGATTTCTCCATTCCACTCATTTTAAAGTCCATGACAAACTAGTCATAACTTTTAGGCAGCGAGCTCAGGATCAAATCCGTTGCAAGCTCTGGAGTAATGGGAAAACCCAGCCTACCAAGGTGATCTATGTACCCCTTCATCTCCAAGATATGGGTACTTACGGATGCACCTTCAGCCATCTTGCAAGAGTGTAGAGCCTTAGTAGTCTCATACCTCTCTCGCCTAACCTGTTGGTGGAACATTTCCCTGAGATGTGTTATCATCTCAAAAGACATCAACATTTCCAAGCCCTTTGTAACTCTGGAACCATTGTGTCTAGCATCAGGCAAGAGACCTCCAAAGAGTCATCGAAGTGCTTCTCATAAACATTCTTTTGAGCTCTTGGAGCGTTGTTGGCAGGACATAAACATTCTTTTGAGCTCTTTGAGCTCCTTAGGGAGAGGTTTGTCCAGGACATAAAGCTTCCTTTGTTGGGTGAGAACAATTCTCAATTTGCGAAACCAGACAAGGAAGTTCGTCCTATTTAACTTATCCTTCTCAAGGATAGATCGCAGTGAAAATGTTGAACTAACATTTGCCATTTGATTCTACAATTCAAGATGCGAAAGTTTAATTAGCAAAAATGTATCCACCATTTTATAAAACCCAGTAAATTTATTATTAGTGGCTAAGATCCACATTTCACCAAAGTTTACCGTCGCGTAGGCGATCATGCACCCTTAGGTTATTTAGGTAGGTAACTCCTTACCAATCACATCTCATGTGACTCTTAGATCTTTATGGGACTGTATCATCATATGATACTTATTATGGCATGTTTATCCCATCTAAACAGGTGTCGCGTAGGCGATCACCGCATTTAATAAACCGAGATTTCAACGAGGCATTGTATTGAATCTCCCATTCACCCGTGTCTCCTTAAGGTCATGGCAGATACGTGTCGCGTAGGCGATCACCGCTCCACAATGAACAAGATTTTAACAGGGTGTTTTATTGATGGCATTATAACTTAAGATTTTTAAAAGGGTTTGATTTTTAAAAAGTTCAGTTTTAATTTAATTTTAAAACCAATTTTAAAATTAAATGAGTTGTGTCATGTGTTTATTTCCCATGTATCTCATACATATAAACTCATGCACGGATTTTGTATCTCATACAAGATCCCACACTCGTATCATATACGTTGTAGTGTAAAGTTAAAATAGCATATTAAAACTCGCACCCCTAAGCATACATCTAGCGCATTGCATAACATACAAAACTAAATGCATAAAACACACCTTGTTTAGATATGGCCCATCTACCCTATAATCCTCTCAAGCCAATAAGAGAATTTTTCTAAAAAGAAAAATAAAAATTACATTGGGAAAAACCTCAGTTACATTGAGGTATAACAAAAATGTAAAATTACATCAAGAGTATAGGGAGACGACACGCAGGCCGTATTTACCAAAAACCCTAGAGCCATATCCAACACCACATAACACATATGAACAATTCACATATTATCATGTCAAACACGGCATACATCAACACATACCAAAAACAATTTTTAAAATGTGTTCAATTAGAGTTTATGCAATTTTAACATGCCTTTCTTGAAATTGGGCCTTATATCAATAATTATAAAATTCAAGAATCTCATTCAAGAATTTAAATTATTCCCCCCAAAAATTTTAAAATTCATAATTTTAATAAGTTTTCAGCCACCCCACAATATTAAATTAAAACATTTTTAACTATAATTATATAGGGATTTCGACTTAGGCCTTAAAATTTCAAGAAAATTTCCAAATCAATCCAATTGATTTTATATGTATCATATACATAAAATTTGCACCTATTCCATAGATTGAGTTTTTAAATAAAACTTTTCGGTGGATTTTCGTAAAACCAAAACATAAGATTGAAAGCGGTAAACACACATCATGTTGGAAATTCATAGGGTCAGCGCAGCGGAAAACAACGGTAATTAAAAATTTTGCTTCCCTATGATTCTCTTCCAGGATCCACTATCAACATTTATATCAATAAAGAAAGAGATTTACCAAATTTCAATCGGTGCTTTCAAGATTGCGAGTTGAGAAGTCCACTCCAAGTGTGCTTCCTCTGCCGGTGATCCACACGAGCAGTTTGGCAGATGCCCAGGTGCTAGCCTCCTTCACTTCTTCCCAAGTGAAACGGGAACCAATATCTATGAATCTTGAACAATCAAGAATTGTTCTTGAATTCAAGATGAGTGGCGCAAGAACACACAAGAACCCTAAAATAAAAGTCTAAGTCGAATTCGCTCTCACTATGAAGAAATTCAACTTTCTCTCTCAAGAATTAGGGTTTGGCGATTTTTTTCTCTCTAAGAGAAGATGGCAAAATTTTTCTCTCTCAAAAATTAAGCCCTTTCTCGACTTTCTCCCTATGTGTGCCTTATATAATTTTCTCATTCCCAATATTAGGGTTTCCTAAAATCTTGAATAAGGATTCCCTAAATCTTTGATTTATAATATTACACTAATATTATAATTCAAAATACTAGGGGCAATTCGAATTCTTGGTGACTAAGATCAAATCTTGAAACCAAATCTTGATTGCTCAAATCCTATTGGTTGGAATGAGTGATGAGGATTCAAATTTATAATTAAAATATTACCTTAATAATTTAATTAAGAATTTCGACTTGCACATATTTAAATTCAAAATGCAAGATCAAATCTTGCACCCCAAGTTTAAATCCATGCGCCATCCTCATCACATATTTAGGGAATTTAATAAATCAAAAACATTCCTAACTCTTAGGAAGTCTTAACCAACTTATTATCTTCCAAGATTATTGAATTAAAATATTACCTTAATATCTTTAATTCAAATCATGAATCTTTTTGAAATCAAAATCAAATTTTGAATTCAAATTCAAATCTTCATATCTTTATTTAATTAACAAAACATTTTCATTAATTAAATACAAGACCTATGAGGCGCCACCCTCTATCTTGTTTCCCCAATATTAGTGAATTTAATAAATCAATAATTCCCTAACTTTTAGGAAACTTATTTAATTTATTATTCCCAAATATTTTAAACAAGAATTTAATTGTAAACCATTTAACAATTAATATATTTAAATTTGTCCAACAAATTTAAATACCATAAACATAGATATTTATTTAAGACAAGATATAATGTCCTAAGACATTTAACTATGTCTTAAATTGGGTCACCAAAGTGACTCACGAATTAACCCTAATTCTTGTCCCAAAATAGCATCTTGATCCTGCTCATGTGTGACCCAGCAGGCCTAATGTGAAGTTGGCAGCAAGCCATCTTATGACTCACAAGTCGAGAGCGGACTCTAGCAAGCCATCACGACTACCCAAAACACGTGAGTTATCGCTTTAACGTTTAACGACTTAACCTAAGTACCACCTTGTCATAATCCCTATTGTCACACGATATTTTGGTCCTGGATTAGGCACGGGAAAGTCATCCATAATCCAAACCACAACTTTTTCGATTCCCTGAGTTAGTCCCATTCCCTAGCGTGGCCACGCATTTCTTGGACAGACTCATCGAGGGCACCAGTTAAATATCTCTCATCACAATGAGGGACAAAATCCCGTCTTGGTCAACCACATTCCTCAGCACAGCAATCAACCAAACCCGTGATAGGAATTGTGCCCTAGGGCCAATCCTTTTTGACGTATGTTATGAACATATGGATTAATTTATAGAGATAAATTAATGGTTTTCACATTATTAGCATGTTTACTGTGATTACGTCCATGATTAATTATATGATAATTAATCTAAATCTGTCCCTGATCGATTGTTTTCGTGGGAGCGAAAATGAACTAAGATCAGCATGACCTCAGTGCATAGGGATACACGCACTAGATGCTGGAATGAGAGTCATGGTCCAACTACGTAAGGGGTTACGAGTTGCTGGACTGACCCGGAGAGTCCTGCATGGGTTTAGTCATCAGCTTGCCTCTCTTGTACACCTGTCACGACGCCTTAGACCTGAGGTCATCATTATTCCGGCGTTGCAGTTGTCGGACTTTGGCTTAGTCTAACGTTGCCCGTAGTAGGGTAGCCATAAGGGCTAAGTACGGGTCTGGTTAAATGCCGTGCTGAGGAATGTGGACTGACCAAAATTGGGATTTTGTTCCCCATTAAATTGGGAGATATCTTACTGGCGCCCTCGATGAGTCT
>QANZ01039936.1:21836-54069 GCA_003254925.1 Chamaecrista fasciculata
ATAGGCGCCTAGCTCATGTGGGTCCCATTGGAAGATTTGATCTTCAATTTGATTCTATGAGTTAGGGATTTGAATTTGAATTAAAATATTATTGTAATATTTTAATTAGATATTCAAGTCTTAAAGATATGATATTATCAGAATATCATGATTTTATATTTATAAAATTGCTACAATTTCAGTAAATATAAGCTTAAAGTCGCCTAGCTCCATTAATTATGTGAGTTCATGCACAATTGTGAAAACCCTAAGTTTTGCCAAGGCAAGTCGATTTTCCTCCTTGTTGAGAGAGAAATTTCGCCACCCACCTTCCTAGAGAGAGAAGTCGATTTTCTTCGAAGGAGTTAGGAGAGAAATCGAAAGTTGTGGGTTTCTAGGGTTTTTGGAGAAGGAGAAGAACAAAAGGTGTTTTGTTGCTGTCTACTTCTCTGTGGCGCCATCCACCTGGATTTCAGAGAAGGAGTTCCTGAATCCAAAAGCTGTAGATTGGATCCCGAGTCTCTTTGGAGAAAGAGGCGTGGAGGCTAGCACCTCGTGTTCGGGAAACTGTTCGTGTGGATCACCGGTAGAGGAAGGACGTGTTGACGGACTTCTAGACTCACCAGTATCACCAATCCGATTGAAAGCCTGAGGTATAACACTTTTCGTATCTGGTTTTAAATTCAGCTAGCGGATCTCAGGGTGGGATTTTCCTGGGGGCGCAAGTTTTTTTTTTATTTTACAGTTCTTCTGCTGCGTGTTTCCTCGGGGATTTCCCAACAACCCGTACCAAGCCCTTATGGCTACCCTGCTACGGGCAACGTTAGACTAGGCCAAAGTTCGACAACTACAATGCCGGAATAGTCAAGACCTCAGGTCTAAGGCTATCGTGATAGGTGTACAGGAGAGGCTAGCTTATGACTAAACCCATGAAGGACTCTCCGGGTCAGTCCAGCAACTTGTAACGCGTTACTCATTGCACCATGACTCTCGTAAAGCATCTAGTTTATGTATCTCCATACACCGAGGTCATGCTGGTCTTGGTTCATTCTCGCTCCCACGAGAACAATCGACCAGGGATAGTTTAGATTAATTATCTCATAATTAATCAAGGAAGCTATCATAGTAAACATGCTAATAATATGATAACAACATGATTTATCTTCCATAAATCAATCAAAATTTTCAAAACATTTACATAAAATGATTGGCCCTAGGGCACAATCTCCAACAGACTCCCACTTGCACTAGGTACAATCATTAATCAAACTGTTCCTACACTAGGAACATCCATTAATGTGTCTAATCTCCATTGACATTACATGGCTTTCATGTAAGACCCGTGCTAGGGGCTTCGTAAGAGGATCGGCAACTTTATCCTCGAATGCTACTTTACATATCTTGACATCATCATCTCAAGGTGATAACGTCTGAGTATATATCACTGTCGGAACGTCAGTGGGGACCCAGTCCCATTTGGTGTCTTTCTCGTCTCCACAGGGTGACCACCAAGCATACTTCAGACACTAGTTTTACGGTCCACGTCTCCACGCGACCAACCCTACATCGTAGAATCAGCAATCATGATCTGCTTGGAACCTTTCCAACTCACGATGCTACCATTCAGGAGAAAAAAACACGTATTCAGACTGCGATTTAAAACATCTTGGTCGGTTTGGAAAATGGGCACCTGTGTAACCAATTACATATCAGTTCCACCATAGACCAAGAATTCATCCTTAGTTCTTCTTAAGTACTTAAGGATGTTTATGACAGCGGTCCAATGACCCTCACCAGGGTCTTGTTGGAACCAGCTCGTTATGCTCAGGGAAAATGACACATCTAGTCGAGTACATAGAATGGAATACATGATGGATCCTATTGCCGAAGCACAAGGGATGCCACTCATGCGTCCTCGCTCATCAACTGTCTTGAGACATTGATTCTTGCTTAGGACCAAACCATGATTCATCGGTATGAATCCCTTCTTGGAGTCTTGCATACTGAACCCCTTCAGTACCTCATCCAAGTATGTACTCTGACTTAATCCAAGAAGCCTACGAGACCTATCTCTATAGATCTTGATGCCTAGAATATAGGCAGCTTCTCCTAAGTCCTTCATTGAGAATGATTTTCCCAACCAAGATTCACAATCTACAAGGTAGGAATTTCATTTCCAATGAGCAAAATGTCTTTGACATAAAGCACCAAGAACACAATTGTGCTCCCACTAACCTTCTTGTAAACACAAGGCTCGTCAGAGTTTTGTAAGAAGACAAACTCTTTGACTTCCTCATCAAAACGACGATTCCAACTTTGTGATGCTTGCTTTAATCCACAAATGGATCTCTGAAGCTTGCATACCTTTCCTGGTTCCTCTGGACATACAAACCCCTCAGGTTGTGTCACGTACACATCCTCGGGCAGCCTTCCATTAAGGAATGCTGTTTTGACATCCATTTGCCATATCTCATAGTCATAATATGCGGCTATGGCAAGCAGGATCCTAATAGAATCGGCCATTGCAACTGGGAAAAACGTTTCGTCATCCTATGATGTTGAGTAAACCCCTTTGCAACTAGCCTCGCCTTGAAGATATTAACGTTTTCATCCATGTCGGTTTTCTCCTCAAAACCCACTTGCACCCTACGGCTTTTACACCTTCAGGTGCATCAACTAAGGTCCACACCTTGTTGTCATACATGGATTGCATCTCAGCCTTCATGGCTTCAACCCATTTCTCAGAGTTGGGACCCATGATAGCTTCTTGATAGGTGGTAGGCTCACCACGCTCTATGAGTCAACACATCCTTGTTCTCAGTCATCAAAGATCTGTATCTTTGAGGTTGAGAACGTGTTCTATCAAAGCTTTGTGGTCCTTGTGTCATTAGAGGAGCTTCCACAACTCCTTGTGGCTCTTCTCTAGTTTCCGTCTGCGCCTCTAGAGTGTCTTGTGGATCTTGAACTCCTTCAAGATCTATCTTACTCCCACTGTTTATTTTGGAAACAAAATCCCTTTTTAAAAGGAATCCACTTCTGACTACAAACTCTTTGTTGTCAGATGGGCAGTAGACATAATACCCCCTCGTTTCCTTGGGGTATCCCACAAATAAACACTTGAGGGTTTTGGGAGACAGTTTGTCGTTAGGCTGTTGCTTAACATAAACTTCACATCCCCAAACCTTAAGGTTAGACAAATTGGGACTCTTCCCTTTCCATATCTCATATGGTGTCTTCTCAACTGCCTTGGACGGAACACGGTTAAGTGTGAACGCAGTAGCTTTTAAAGCATATCCCCAAAAGGATGGCGGAAGATCAGCTTGACTCATCATAGATCGAACCATATCTAATAAAGTTCGATTCCTCCTCTCAGAAATACCATTCCAATGTGGGGTTTTAGGAGGAGTAAGTTGTGAGACTATCCCACATCTCCTAAGATGATCAATTCTTGACTCAAATACTCGCCTCCTCGATCAGATCGAAGGACTTTCATTTTCTTGTCAAGTTGGTTCTCTACCTCATTTTGAAATCTCTTGAACATTTCAAAAGACTCTGACTTGTGCGTCATTAGGTAGACATAGTCAAACCTACTGAAGTCGTCAGTGAACGTAATCAAATATGAGTAACCTCCTCTAGCTTGAGTACTCATAGGTCCACATACATCACTATGTATGATCCCCAATAAGTCAGACGCCTTCTCACTGTGGCTAGTGAAGGGTGCCTTTGTCATTTTTCCAAGTAGACAAGATTCGCAAGCATCATATGATTCAAAATCAAATGAGCTTAGATGTCCATTTTTATGGAGCTTCTCTAGGCGTTTCTCGTTTATATGGCCCAAACGACAATGCCAAAGGTATGTAGGATTAGATTCGCTAATCTCAATCCTTTTCGTATCAATGTTATAGATATCGTTATCTTGTTAACGTTCAAATTTTAAGATGCAATGATTATCTTGCAAATCACCATAAGAAAATAAACATCATCTTTACAAATTGAACACCATTCTTTACAGTTAACACATGCAAAAACCTTCCTTATTAAATAAGAAAGAGAAACATTGTTTGAACTTTAAAGAAGGTACATAATAACAATAAAATAAGCCAGAGGGCAAAACAAGCTCGCATGTTCCTACAACCATAGCAGCAACCCTTGCTCCATTGCCTACTCGTAGGTCCACCTCGCTTCTGTTCAGCTTTCTACTGTCTCTAAGACCCTTCACATCAAATGTGAGAACCACATGTTGTATCTAATACCCCAGTGGCTTAAGTAGAAAAGAACATTCATAACAAAGATACCCGAAGTAGAGGCCTCAGCGCCTTTCTTCTGTTTCTTCAAATCTTCCATATACAGTTTGCAATTCCTTTTCCAGTGTCCTGGCTTTTGACAGAAAAAGCAAACTGCATCCTTTGTGGGCTTTGCCTTCTTGGCAGGTTGTGGGTTGGGCTTAGCCGCTGGCTTGGTCTCACCAACCACGACGTTTCCCTTCCTCTTTCCTTTGCCCTTTCCTTTCCCCTGGTTCTGGAACGTTTCCTTGAGATGTGCAACCATTCTCAAAAGCCGACAATATTCCCGTGTTCAACTCTTGAACCATCGTGGCTAGCATCAGGCAAGCGAAGTCCATAGAGTCATTGAATTGCTTCTCATAAGCAATTCCTTGAGCTCTTGGAGCATCCTTGGCATGCTCTTCAGGGGAGGGATTCTTAGGACATAAAGCTTCCTTCGTTGGGTGAGAACAATTCTCAAATTATGAAAACAGTCAAGGAAGTTCGTCCCTTTTAACTTAGACTTCTAGGACATAAAGCTTCCTTCGTTGGGTGAGAACAATTCTCAAATTATGAAACCAGTCAAGGAAGTTTGTCGCAGACAACTTATCCTTCTCAAGGATAAATCGCAGTGATAGTGTTGAACTACTTGTTGCCATTGATTCTACAATTTAGATATCAAAGTTAGCAAAATATATATATCCACCATTTTATAAAACCCAGTAAAATTATTATTAGTGGCTAAGACCCATATTTCACCAAAGTTTACCGTCGCGGAGGGCGATCATGCACCCTTTGGTTATTTAGGTAGGTAACTCCTTACCAATCACATCTCATGTGACTCTTAGATCTTTATGGGACTGTATCATCACATTATACTTATTATGGCATGTTTCTCCCATCTAATGCCTTGAGGTCCAAATCCTATTTGATAACCCCATTAAGTCACACAATAAAACTTGTGAATGGCTAGGCTCAAAACAACGAGGCCGAAGCCCAACCCCCATATCATCAAGGCCCACTAAACACGTGTCGCGGAGGGCGATCACCGCATCTAGCAAACCAAGACTTCAACGAGGCGTCGCGTTGAATCTCCCATTCACCCGTGTCTCCTCAAGGTCAAGGTAGATACGTGTCGCGGAGGGCGATCACCGCTCTATGATGAACAAGATTTCAACAGGGTGTTTTATTGATGGCATTCAAAACTTAAGATTTTTAAAAGGGTTTAATTTTTAAAGTTCTGTTTTAAAATTCAACTTTAAATCTCATTTAAAATTGAACGAGTTGTGCCATGTGTCTTCACCCCATGTATCGCATACATTTAAGACACATGTACGAATTCTGTATCTCATACAAAATTCTACGCACGTATCATATACGTTATAATGCGTATAAATTAAAAGTTGCATGTTAAATTTTCGCCACCCTAAAACATACATCTAGCGCCATTTGCATCTCATACAAAATAACTAAATGCATAAATGTAACCGTGCTTGGATATGGCCCATCTACCCTAAATCCCCTCAAGCCAAAGAGGGAAGTTTCTAAAAAGAAAAATAAAATTACATCGGGAAAAACCTCTTTTACATTGAGGTGTAAAATTAAAAATAAAATTACATAGAGAATTTAGGGAGACGACACGCAGGCCGTATTTACCAAAAATAAGCCTAGAGCCATATCCAATCACCATACCCAAACATATATAAACAATTCACATATTTTAAATATATACATACACGGCATATTTCAACACATAAGAAAAACCATTTTTCAAATTGTTTTCAATTTAGGGCTTGTGCAATTCAACATGCCTTCTTACTTAAAATTGAGTCTTGCACCAATAATTAAAATTCAAGAATTCGAATTATTGGTCCAAAATTAAAAATTCTTAATTTAAAATTTCGACCAATTATAAATATTATAATTAAAACACTTTTAAGAACTTTTCCAAAAATCAATCCAATTGATTTCCTATGTATCTCATACATGTAGTTTGCACTAATTCTTTAGATAATGTTCCAAAACATGTGTGGTGGCAATTTTCGCAAAATTTAGCATACGATTGAAAAGCTGTAAACATCTAATCATACATCACATGTACAAGCACACAAACTAATATAAATATGAGTAGCGTGGCTCTGATACCAGTGTTGGAAAATCATAGGGTCAGCACAGCGGAAAACAACGGTAATTAAAAATTTTGCTTCCCTATGATTCTCTTCCAGGATCCACTATCAACATTTATATCAGTAAAGAAAGAGATTTACCAAATTTCAATCGGTGCTTTCAAGATTGCGAGTTGAGAAGTCCACTCCAAGTGTGCTTCCTCTGCCGGTGATCCACACGAGAAGTTTGCCAGATGCCCAGGTGCTAGCCTCCTTCACTTCTTCCCAAGTGAAACGGGAACCAATATCTATGAATCTTGAACAATCAAGAACTGTTCTTGAATTCAAGATGAGTGGCGCAAGAACACACAAGAACCCTAAAATAAAAGTCTAAGTCGAATTCTCTCTCACTATGAAGAAATTCGACTTTCTCTCTCAAGAATTAGGGTTTGGCGATTTTTCTCTCTCCCTAAGAGAAGATGGCAAAATTTTTCTCTCTAAAAAATTAAGCCCTTTCTCGACTTGCTCCCTATGTGTGCCTTATATAATTTTCTCATTCCCAATATTAGGGTTTCCTAAAATCTTGGATAAGGATTTCCTAAATCTTTGATTTATAATATTACACTAATATTATAATTCAAAATACTAGGGGCAATTCGAATTCTTGGTGACCAAGATCAAATCTTGAAACCAAATCTTGATTGCTCAAATCCTATTGGTTGGAATGAGTCATGAGGATTCAAATTTATAATTAAAATATTACCTTAATAATTTAATTAAGAATTTCGACTTGCACATATTTAAATTCAAAATGCAAGATCAAATCTTGCACCCCAAGTTTAAATCCATGCGCCATCCTCATCACATATTTAGGGAATTTAATAAATCAAAAACATTCCTAACTCTTAGGAAGTCTTAACCAACTTATTATCTTCCAAGGTTATTGAATTAAAATATTACCTTAATATCTTTAATTCAAATCATGAATCTTTTTGAAATCAAAATCAAATTTTGAATTCAAATTCAAATCTTGATATCTTTATTTAATTAACAAAACATTTTCATTAATTAAATACAAGACCTATGAGGCGCCACCCTCTATCTTGTTTCCCCAATATTAGTGAATTTAATAAATCAATAATTCCCTAACTTTTAGGAAACTTATTTAATTTATTATTCCCTAATATTTTAAACAAGAATTTAATTGTAAACCATTTAACAATTAATATATTTAAATTTGTCCAACAAATTTAAATACCATAAACATAGATATTTATTTAAGACAAGATTTAATGTCCTAAGACATTTAACTATGTCTTAAATTGTGTCACCAAAGTGACTCACGAATTAACCCTAATTCGTGTCCCAAAATAGCATCTTGATCCTGCTGATGTGTGACCCAGCAGGCCTCACGTGAAGTTGGCAGCAAGCCATCTTATGACTCACAAGTCGAGAGTGGACTCTAGCAAGCCATCACGACTACCCAAAACACGTGAGTTGTCGCTTTAACGTTTAACGACTTAACCTAAGTACCACCTTGTCATAATCCCTATTGTCACAGATATTTTGGTCCTGGATTAGGCACGGGAAAGTCATCCATAATCCAAACCACAACTTTCTCGATTCCCTGAGTTAGTCCCATTCCCTAGCGTGGCTACGCATTTCTTGGACAGACTCATCGAGGGCGCCAGTTAAATATCTCTCATCGTAACGAGGGACAAAATCCCATCTTGGTCAACCACATTCCTCAGCACGGCAATCAACCAAACCTGTACCTAGCCCTTATGGCTACCCTGCTACGGGCAACGTTAGACTAGGCCAAAGTTCGACAACTACAATGCCGGAATAGTCAAGACCTCAGGTCTAAGGCTATCGTGACAGGTGTACAGGAGAGGCTAGCTTATGACTAAACCCATGCAGGACTCTCCAGGTCAGTCCAGCAACTTGTAACCCCTTACTCATTGCACCATGACTCTCGTAAAGCATCTAGTGCATGTATCTCCATACACCGAGGTCATGCTGGTCTTGGTTCATTCTCGCTCCCACGAGAACAATCGACCAGGGACAGTTTAGATTAATTATCTCATAATTAATCAAGGACGCTATCAGAGTAAACATGCTAATAATATGATAACAACATGATTTATCTTCCATAAATCAATCAAAATGTTCAAAACATTTACATAAAATGATTGGCCCTAGGGCACAATCTCCAACACATCATACATCACATGTATAATTCACCAAAACCAGTATTAAATTCAAAAACTAGCATGGCTCTGATACCACTGTTGGGATATCACAGCGCGCGCAGCGGAAGCGAAAAATGAAAAATAAAATAATTAATTAAAACACGGCGCAAAAACAAAAGTGATTTCCCTACGGATCCGCTAGACGAATTTAAACCGGTAAAGTTAGTGGTATACCTCACGAGTTTCAATCGGTCCGGTTGAACGGTGCAATTCAGAGAAGTCCACACGAAGCTTCCTTCCTCTGCCAGTAATCCACACGAGCAGTTTAGTGGCACCAAGGTGCTAGCCTTCGGTTCTTTTCTCCAAAATAACTTGGGAACTCGATCTACGGCTCTTAAAACTCAAGAACAATTCTTGAACCTTAAGAGGATGGTGGCGCAATGAACAACAAGAACCTTTTTTGTTTTCTCTCAAAAACCCTAGCTCTTGGACAAGTCGAATTCTCTCTCACTCTTAGAGAAAAATTCGACTCTCTCTCTCTAGGTCTAGGTCTAGCCGATTTTTCTCTCTTGTCTCACAAAAGGGAAATTGCAAAGCTCACTTGTGCATCTTTAGTGAAAGTCGACTTGCCTAGGTTTATATAGAGTTGGGGAAATTTGATAATTATAATTAGGGAATCCCTAAATGAATGGATTATCAAATTATATTATTATAAGATTACAGTAATATTATAATTTTAGGACTTGAATTCTTAATTAAAATATTACCTTAATATCTTAATTGAATTCAAAATGCAATCTTTGAGAATCAAAATGGAAGATCAAATCTTCCTCCTTGGTCCCACAAGCCATGCGCCTATCCTTCCCCATTTTCTTTGGAATTTTATAAATAAAAAACATTCCTAACTCTTAGGAAATTATAACCAACTTATTATCTTCCAAAGATTTTGAATTAAAATATTACCCTAATATCTTTAATTCAAAATTTGAATCTTGAAATCAAAATCAAATCTTGAATTCAAATTCAAGTCATGACTTTAATTAATAAAACATTTCTATTAATTAAAATCAATCCTAAAGAGGCGCCACCCTCTATCCATCTTATCCTAATATTAGTGAATTTAATAAATCAATAATCTCCTAACTTTTAGGAACCTTATCTAATTTATTATTCCCTAATATTATAATTGTAAATAGATTAATCCAATTAACTATTTAACAATTAATATATTTAAACTTGTCCCACAAATTTAAATATCTCAACCGTAGATTTTATTTAAGACAAGACTTTATGTCCCAGACATTTAGCTATGTCTTAAATTGTGTCACCGGAGTGACCCACGAATTAACCCTAATTCGTGTCCCTTTAAGCGGTGTCCAGATCCTGCTCATGTGTGACCCAGCAGGCCTCACGTGAAGTTGGCAGCAAGCCATCCCTATGACTCACAAGTCGAGAGCGAACTCTAGCAAGCCATCACGACTACCCAAAACACATGAGTTATCGTTTTATCAAAAATGACCGATTTAACCTTAGTACCACCTTGTCATAATCCCTATTGTCACACGATATTTTGGTCTTGGATTAGGCACGAGAATGTCATCTATAATCCAAACCACAACTTTCTTGATTCCCTGAGTTAGTCCCATTTCCTAGCGTGGGCATTTCTTGGACAGACTCATCAAGGGTGCCAGTTAAATAAATGCGATTATTTAAGGGCTTATAAATGATTGGCCCTAGGGCACAATCTCCAACAGTTTGATCCTTTAATTTATTTTTTGGGTGAGAGTTTACGATAGATAGACCCGATTATAAATAAATGCGATTATTTAAGGGCTTATAAGTAATGGAATCAAATATTTCCACTATTTTTTTACTTCAAAATAATTATGTGGTCATTGAATTTTAAAACATTATTCTATTTTGGACCAAATATTAGATTTTTAAAATTTCCATGTTATTTACATTTTGATCCTTTCATTTCATTCCACAAAATACAACTCCAACCTTCATTTCATAAAACCACATTCAAACACCAAAATATCATTTCATTATTTCAATCTCATTTCATTATTAATTATCAATTCTTCGCTTAATCAATTTAAAAAAACTCATAATTATTTTAACCAACCATAATCATTACATACCTTTTTTTACATAATTTGACATCATTTTCATTACATCTTGAACAATCCAAACCTAATTTATCATCATATTTCATTTACCTAATTTTCTCATTTGAAATCCACTCCTGTGTGAAAGTGAAACATGAAATACGCCAACAAAGATTGACCTAGTTGGTAAGGAGTTAACTCATAACTCATGAGGTCGTGAGTTCGAATCCCACTACCGATGTGAGGGCCTTGTTGGTAGGCGATCTGTAAGTACCTCTCTAAGCGCACATAGAGCCTTAAAGTCTGTCTTACCTTGGTGAGTCGCGCGGCCCAATTCACCTAAACTTTTATTTACCAAAAAAAAAACATGAAACACAAAGGAGAGTGTTCCGATATCTTTTTAAAAACCTATCCCAGACATGCCCATAGTCTCAATTCTCACACACTTCTGAGTTCAATTCACAGTTAAGCTAAATATTCAACAACATTGCCATTCAATTCTCCCTAATTATCTTCTCATGTTCATCGATGGAGATTCTCACTCTTTCTACTCCAAAAAACTTATCAATTCTATCCGGAATCTCATCTTTCTATCACATCAAAACTTCGAGCCGAAGGATACCATTGAAGCATAACAACAATCCCGGCTTCAGATTCCATCGGAACGCATCACCAATCTATGTAGTCGTTTCCAACACCAGAAGTTTCCGAACTTGGGCGCATTTCGGCCGACCTACCAGTCGCCGCAACTCTCTGAGGAAGAAGCTTCTTGAGGACCAACAGGTGCGTCTTAATCAGAACCTTATTGATTCATCTTCCGAAATTCAGAATCCGTCTTCTTCTAGGTTTAATGATATAGATGGTAGGGAAGGGAATTCGAGTAATAATAGGGAGGAAGAAAACGAAAATGGGGTTGTTAAGGGGGTTTCTGATCAAAATGAGGTTGAGAAAGTTAGGATAGAAAATGCAAAATCGAAACTATTGGGTGAATCTGTTTTGATGAATAAATTGGAGGATTGGGTTGATCAGTATAAGAAGGATATTGAGGATTGGGGCATAGGGTCTGGTCCAATATTTACCGTTTACCAGGACTCCTCTGGAAATGTCAAAGAGGTTTCAGTTGATGAAGGAGAAATATTAAGGAGAAACCAAGTTGAGCAAGGCGAGATTGAGGATTTTCCTGAAGTAAATAAGAAAATATTATCTGCCAAAAGCTTAGCGAGGGAGATGGAGAATGGTAATAATGTGATACCAAAGAATAGTTCTGTGGCTAAATTTGTGGTTCAAGGTAAGGAGACTGGTTTTTTAAATGCTATTAGAGGTTTTGCGGTTCAACCGAGGTCGTTCCCCAAGCTTTTAGGAATTGGTGGCAGAATTTTGTGTGCTTTTGTTATCCTGTGGGCAGTGAAGAAATTATTTGCTTTTGGAAACAAGGAAACCCAATACACAGAAATAGAGAAGGAAATGATGAGGAGAAAAATAAAGTCAAGAAAGGAGAAAGAGGCGTTGAATGGGGTTGTGGATGTTATTCAAGTCCCTTCTAAACCACCAATTATACAAAGTGAAAAGCCCAAGATAGATAAGGATATACTCAAGAACAATATTCTGAAAGCTAAAGCTTCCGTTGATCAACTTGTAGCACAAAATTCACTTACTAAAGAAACAGCCAGATCTATGGATATGGACACTAGAGTTCAAGAAATCAGAGATATGGCTAGGAAAGCTCGGGAAATTGAGGGAAATAATCATTCCTTGGGTAGTAAGGCTAGGGAAATGGAAAACTCTGTGATTGGGGAAACATCCAATGAGTTGGAAATTGTCAACAAACACAGTGAACAGGATGCCAGTTTAGGTAACCATTTAAATGATGTTATGAGGCAAACAGTAGATATTAATGCAACTCCAGAAACGTCATCTGTTGATATTGCAGAAAATATTGATAATTCTTTACCACAAGTGGCAGCCCCAGTAGATGGAAGCAATCGGCAAGCCTCAAATGTCTCAGATTCAGATGATAAGAAAATCAAAAAACAGAAAATAGAACTTACTGAAAGTACTGTGCACCCAAAGGACAATGAGGTCGGCCAGCTCCCAGATACTCCCTTTGATGACTCATCTATGACAAGAGGAAGTTTTACAAACAAGAAACCACGGATCATAAGGTCAGTGAAGGAAGCTAAGGATTACCTTTCAAAGAAACATGATAAACAAGAGGCTGGAATAGAACATAGAATTCAACTTCCAAAAGATGATATCACTGATTTGAGATCACCATCTGATGTGGATAACGAGAATCAGAAAAGCCAAATGTTGGAGATGAATATTGCATTGCCCAGAAATAATAATTTAGATGGAACATTAGATTCTAAGCTTGGCATAAATGATGTTGAAGATTCTAGTCAGAAGAATAAGGAGTTTGATCATATGAAGAATGGCTACCTGAGAGACTCTCAGGTTGAGCATGAAGTAGGAGATCCTCAAAATTCTGGGACCTCTTTAGATCATGATTTAGACACAAAATCAGATTCTAAGCATGCCTTAAATGTGGTCGAAGATTCTAGTCAGAAGGATAAGGAGTTTGATCTTATGAACAATGATTACCTGAGGGGCTCTCTGGTTGAGCATAACATAGGAGATCCTCTGAATTCTGGTACCTCTTTAGATCATGATATAGACAGGACATTTGATTCTAAGCCTACCTTAAATGACGTTGAAGATTCTAGTCAGAAGGATAATGAGTTTGATCTCATGAACAATGGCCACCTGAGAGGCTCTCTGGTTGAACATGAAGTAGGAGATCCTCAGAGTTCTGGGACTTCTTTAGATCATGAAGTTAACGGTGGTAGTACAGAGAAAAATCAATCTGCAAAGACAGAAAATTGGCTGGAGAAAAACTTCGATGAAGTTGAGCCCATAATCAAGAAAATTAGAGCTGGTTTTAGAGATAATTACATGGTTGCAAAAGATAGAGTTGATCAACCCTTAGACATAACTACTGAGGTAGATCCCATTGAAGATGGCGGAGAATTGGACTGGATGCAAAATGAGTATCTTAGAGACATTGTCTTTAAAGTCCGAGATAATGAGTTGGCTGGGCGTGACCCATTTTATTTGATAGATGCTGAAGATAAAGAAGCATTTTTCAGAGGTCTTGAGGAAAAAGTGGAGAAAGAAAATAAGAGGCTTTCTTACCTTCATGAATGGCTTCATTCTAATATCGAAAATCTTGATTATGGAGCAGGTAATTGCTTGTTTTCAAATAAAATATATAAGTAAAATCTGATGAATTTTTATTTTCTTGATGAATAAACAGTATCTTGTATTGCAGGATCAGTTTTTAGGATTTGTAGTAAGAAATATCTTTAATTAGTTTCAAGCACCATGCTAATGGTTTTCTTTTCATCCTCTAGATGGCATTAGTATATACGATCCACCAGAGAAGATCATACCACGCTGGAAAGGGCCACCGGTGGAGAGAATTCCTGACGTCCTCAATGACTTCTTGGAACAAAGAAAGACAACACCCACCAACAAAATGGAGCCTGTGAAGAATGATGAAAATGGCTTTGCTAAAAAATCAGCGGATTTATCTTCACATGGAAATGTTAAGAATCATGTGCCAACCAGTGATTCAATGAAAATTCACTTTAAGAATCAGAAAAATCCGAAAACTGTTGTTGAAGGAAGTGATGGTTCTGTTAAAGCTGGAAAAAAATCTGGGAAGGAATTTTGGCAACACACTAAGAAATGGTCCCGTGGGTTTTTGGAATCCTACAATGCAGAGACGGATCCAGAAGTTAAGTCCATAATGAAAGGTATTGGGAAGGATTTGGACCGCTGGATAACTGAAAAAGAGATAGAGGAAGCTGCTGATTTGATGAACAAAATACCTGAAAAGAATAGGAGTATCTTAGAGAAAAAGCTCAACAAAGTTAAAAGAGAGATGGAATTGTTTGGACCACAAGCTGTGGTGAGCAAGTATCGTGAATACGCTGACGAGAAAGAAGATTACCTATGGTGGTTAGATCTTTCGTATATACTGGTATGTATGCTGTACTTATGCTTTCAGATAGTTTGACTTGCATATATCAAATTAAGGACCAAGCATCCAAATTTTATCTGTTACCTTGAATAACAGTTATGCTGTTACGCTTGATCAAAGCTTCTAACTTATTTTGTGTTCTGTTCAGATTTTCATCTCCCTTTTGATTAATTTGTTTGTTTTATTTCAGTGCATTGAACTGTATACAATTGATGATGGAGAACAGAGAGTAGGATTTTATTCCTTGGAGATGGCTAATGATCTTGAAGTGGAACCTAAGCCATATCATGTGATTGCTTTCCAAGATGCTGGTGACTGCAAAAGTCTGTGTTATATCATACAGGCTCATATGGATATGCTCGGAAATGGCCATGCCTTTGTTGTTGCACAGCCTCCCAAGGTATAAATTCAAGTGCCCTCATATTAACTAGTGCTAAGATTTCCATAGATCATTTTGCAATTGTAATAATGCTTTCTGAAATGTTATTACATGCCACAGGATGCATTCCGAGAAGCCAAAGCAAATGGATTTGGTGTTACAGTCATCAAGAAAGGGGAACTTAAGCTCAATATAGATCAACCACTAGAAGAAGTGGAAGAACAAATTACGGAGATTGGCAGCAAAATGTATCATGATATGGTCATGAAGGAGCAATCCGTGGATATAAACTCATTAATGAAGGGTGTTTTCGGTTTCAGTGATCGCTCCATTAAGAGGTACTTATAAATCTAGTTTAGTTTCATGAATCTGCATGGTTGGCTTTACAATTATCAAATATCTCATCACCATCCATTTCATAAAGTTCTCACTTTTCTTGCATGTTGGACTGTGGGTACTATATATATTGGTTCTTGTCTCAATAAAAGGTTGGAGCGGAAGATGAAGAAACGCCACAAGCAATGAATGGCTCTCACCCTTGGCTGAGACCGACATTGTTACTAGTTGAAGACAAAATCCAGGTCTTCCACGATGACTGATGCATATGTTTATGGAAAATTTGAATCTACCTGGTGGGTGTTAACCGGATTTTCTTCACATGAGTAGGAGGACCCTTTGATATGTTTCCTAATTTCTTTGTCACTTAATAATTGTCTGTACAATGTAGTCCGTAGGCAGTTGAGAAAGGTTCATTTATTAGATTAGACCAATATGGGCAATTTCGGTTAGTCAGTGACATAGAATTGTGAAACTTGTCTATATGAAGAGAAGGAAAGGGTTGGGAGGGGTGCTTCTTTTGTACATAGAATTTTGATATCCTCCATTTCATTTGACTATAGTGGTTAGAATTCAATGAGTGCAAGAGTTAATTTTTAAAATAATTGAGCCCTTATGTTTCAGGTAGGATTTAATTTCATTGCAAATGCTTTATTTAAGTGAATTCCCTTTTGATGAACAGAAGGTGGACTTGATGATCACCTTCCAACTTGTGAACTCTCTCTTTAGGCTTTTGGGTTGAATGAAAATTGATGCCTACATAGATAATAATCAAGTGGATGGAGGTGTTGACTTATCAGTTTCTATATTCCCTGAGATTTTTCCTGCTTCCAAACGTTGATGATTGCAATTTGCAAGTGAAGGCATGGACAGATTGTTGTGGTTGTTTCTTATAGATAAATCATTTAGATCCAATTTTTCAAATTGGAAAATTTGCAGATATGTTATATTCCACAGGACGTCCACAAGTTGCTTGAATGGACAATGGAAGTTCGCCAAAACCTGAAAAAATTATTTATTTAGATAATTTAAAACACAAAATGCAATTAATTGCCAAGAGTCCCTTCCTTAATTATCATAAACTAATGTTACATAATGCAACTAAGGTCAATAAAATATGTAAAATGTTTTGTTCAAAATTAAATAAAAGATAAAATGTCATTGGATTATGTGATAATATTGGATTAAATTAGTAGCCTCCGATAATGACAACTCATACCTTGATATTGAAATCTTTAATTAGAGATGTTGAGATGTTGAACAGGCACATGCTCTGACTTGACCATTTGTGCTTTGAGTAGTATAAGAAGTTTTAATTTGAATAATTTTCTAGTTTCCTTCTACCATTAAAAATACCATCTTATCTTTTCATTATATTACACCGTCAAAAGGTCATTTTGTTCCTAAATATATTTTATAATATTCACTTTGGTCCTTTATGTTACAAATATTCAAATTGGTCCTAAATTTTGGCTAAATGTTTTATTTTGGTCCCAAACTATAAATATAGTCATATTTCTCTCGTCTCTCTTATCAAGTTCAAAGGACTTGTTAAGAGTAACTCATAACTCATAACTCTAAATTTATCATATTTGAATTTGAAACGGTATTATCAATTTTTCTTGTTTGACTATAAGACGAACGATCTACTTTTAGGATCAATTTGACCTCATTTGTTGAGGGTTCCAACTAGATAGATAAAATACTCTTTGAGAATAATACATAGCTTTGAACTTGTCATATACGAACTTGAAACAAAAAAAATATAACCATATTTAATAGTTTTAGACCTAAATGAAACATTTTACCAACATTTAGGACTAATTTGAATATTTTGAAACATTTATGACCAAAATGAACATTAGGACATACATTTAGGATCAAAATGACTCTATAACCTTACAACAATTATCCAGGAAGGCTTTCCAGAGAATACCGAGACCAGAAGATTATAAATTTATTTGAACTGAGGTGACCCAAACATAAACAAGAAAATCAATTTAGACCAAAATCTTGGTAAAAAAACACAAGAAAAACTGGGTCATTCAGAAAAGAAGAATGATGCACTGTTGAATTTTTTTTTTCACATTTTTCGAATAAATCCTTATCTCTAGAGTAATTTATTTGTTATTATTGTTTATTTTAAAAAAGGTGAGAGAGAGAAATGAACCAATTCTCTATATATCATGCTATTATTCTTATTTAAATCAGTATTCACAAAATTTTAAATTTTATTTAAGTATTACCAAATCGTTTGTCACTTTGATCAATCTTTAGTTAGTCAATACAAATTTACTATGTATATTTTATATTGTCTTTCATCAATACGATATTATTATGCATGTTATTTAATTTAAAAAAATCATAACTGAAACATGTATATATTGTTATTATAAGAGCATAAGTCAGGTAGAAAATCGCCCAAATAGGAGGCAACTATATATATATAATCTTATTATGTCGTGAGATGTATATATATTGTTATGCATATAATACAAATGTACAAATCTAGTCTCATATATGTAGTAGTCTTCAAGTGAAGACGGTGACGACGGTGTTGTCAACAGAGTTTACGAAATTGTCATGGGAATATTATGTCATGTACTATTTACTATTTACCAGGAAAATAATGGGTTATGCTATAAAACACTGAATGACTAAAGCAATTTATTGTGTATGTCTATCTCTCTTCTAGTCCCATCACGAAACAAAAGAAAAAAAAAAAAAAAATCACTCATCACATTGTACATATTTTGATCCAATGGCAATGAAGATAAATAGCTCAAGCAATGGAGCTTTTCAAACTTCAAAGCAGTTCACACTGATTTTTTTTGGGTAATTAAAATTAGCCTTTCGTATTGTAAAATTTTGTATTTTAAAATATAAAATTTAGTTTGTTATGAAAACTAATTAATCATGGTTCTACAACGAGCTACAATAATTTAATTGAATGAGAAAAGTATGTTGCAGCTTAAGAATAAAAGGATCATGTCGTTTATATATGTCCTATTGTTATCTTTCACATGTAATGCAGACAAAAATTAGGGTAATATTATAAAAAAAAAATCTCTACTGAAGGAAAAATGAGTTGTTTTTTTTTTTTTTTTTTTTTTTTNNNAAAAATGAGTTGTTTTTTTTTTTTTTTGTGTTTGTAATAAGTCCTATATCAGAGAAGTTGCTGAGTGTAAAGCACTTCATAAGATTTTGAGCTCTCCAACCTTAACAACTAGCTTGAGGTGTGATTCTCCTAAGGGCTTACACTCGTTAAAATAATACTTTCATTGGGAGGTTGATTGAACTGGAGAGGCTACCTATGGAGGGACTGGTTGGCATTTCGAGACCCGAGTAAAGCGTCACAAAATAGAGTCGCAGGGGCGCCAACTCTTGTGTGGGATGCAATGTAACTAGTCTTACATTATAGAGGTTGGTCAGTGTAAGACACCTTATAAAATCTTGGGCTCTCCAACTATATAAACTAGCTTTTGAAGTGTAATTATTCAATTTAGGAACTTATAATCTTTGCAACCTCACCAATGTAGTAGTGTCCTTCTCTCTCCTATGTATGGAGGGATTGGGTAATTTCTTTTTATTCAATTTAATTAAAATAAGAGAAAAAATAAAACAAAAGAATCTATTGTTCTATTAATAAGATTTTTTTTATAGCATTGCCCTAAGAATTATACTATTAGAGGATTTAAACATTGGTATTGTTCTACATGATTGACGATTAAATTCCATTCTATTTGGCAATATGATCATCAGTCAAGAGACTTTTTTACTATGCCCAAACGATCTCTCGACTGAGAGTATTAGAGAGTCTCTTCCAATTAATAAATATTTGTATGTACTATAGTAACTATACTATATAGTATACTTACTGGTTATTTCTAATTAAATGCATCACAAATTAAATAAATAATTATTTTATCATAGAAGATGTATATGAAGAGCTCATTTGTTTACAAATGATCAAACTTCCTATTGTTGGATAAGTGTTTTATTTATTTTGAAATCTATGTAAGTAAAAAAACTTTTTACACAAATCTCAAAATTAAAAAATTCTTATCTAATGATTAAAAGTTCATTTGGAAAAACAAATTAAAAAAGCTCTTAACAACAAAACTTATTTTATTATAGGAAGAAATACTTTTATTCGAAGCCACACTATGAAGAAAAACTGCTAATTAAGGAGCATATGAGTAGGGAATGAACGATCATAGTCGAAAAAGAAAAATTGGTTCAAATTACAATCTCTAAAATTATAAATTTCTGAAAATTCAAGGGACATTTATAACTTGATCAATATAGTGAAGAAGAATTATTAAAGTGAGTATTTTAAGGCTAAGATTGATTTAGAACCCGAAAACGAGAAAAAAAAAAAAATCTAATAGCTTAGTTAATTAAATTGGCTGGAATATAATGTGAAGTAATAATTGTTAGACTTCCTACTATAGTAAATGAAAATAAATATGTAATGATAATATATCAATTAAATTTTTATAAATATTTTAATAAAGACTATTTATTATATTAATTCATTTTAACATAATAAATAAGAAATTTGTTATTATTAGATTGAGTTTTTTATGGATTAAAATTGTTTTCAATGACATCTTAATATAGACACATTTCCTTAAAAATTCAAAATTATAAATAACATTACAATAACAAAAACTCTACTAGGAAATAATAAGAATCAATTACATAACAAGAACTTTACTATATATTGCAAAGAAAAATGTTAGAATGAAAATTATTAAAATAATAAAAATTAGTCACTCTAAAAGTAGTAGAGAAGGACAATAAAAATAATTTTATAATACTTTTAACCATTTTATAAGTAGGCTAAAAAACTTACTTGTTTATATATTTACACTTTTTATTTATTTTTATTTTTCCCCATTGCAAGAAAATATGTAGTTATATTTTAATCAATTTATGATTCTTAAACCAGAAGTATGTTTATTTACTCTTCAATCACTGATAAATATCTTCAATTGAAAAGTAATTAAAAAATCTGAATAATGAAAATATCGATCAACCGGGATTAATAATAAATCATAAACATTCTTGTAGTGAAGTGTGATTATAGAAACCTAAAAGATTTAACATTATGATAAAAACAAAAGGCGAAAAGAAATAAAACAACTAAAGAAGATGAGCGGTGATGAGACAATGGTTCTACATTGTTTTTATTATTAAACTTATGAGAATGGTCATTACAATTCATCTATGCCTATATTGTCTAAATGACCCCAACATTGAAAAGCTTTGTCAAAACTACAACGAAATGATCACTCAAAGCAACTAAAAAACGAAGACATAATACTTTTAAAACTATATCTATGGCTCCGTAAAAGAAAGGCTGATATTACCCATTAACTCTGATTTTATCTACTAAAAAAAAGAAATCAAAGGCAAAGAAAAGAACTCCGTAAAAATCATTTCACCTAGAGAATCACTTCCCTAGCAACCCATTACAGTGCAATTATAAACAAAGTCTCCAAATAGCCTGCGTGCAAGCATGTCCCATCTGAGTGCACCTTGACCCGGGACACAAGAATTAACCTCGACGCCCCTTCCTTGTTCATGCCTAGACCCACCAATCACAATTAACTTTTCACCACAAGCCCTAAAGGCTAGCCCCCAACCATTCATTGAGTTCACCCTCTTAGGAAGTCCTCCAATTGTGGCCCATGTGTTATTAGCCTTGTCTTACCTCCTCACCACCATCGCAGCATAATTTGCAGCATACAATACGTTGTTCACCACTGCCAAAAGAGGAGGCGCCTCCATACCCTTAGATGTAGGGTTTCGAGCTGGCATCATGTTAGGTATCAACCGCCATTTCCTAGTCTCTAAATCAAACTCCTCAGCACATGTCAATTGGTTGGAGTTGCGTTCACCAATTCCTCCAAGGACATAGAACTTCTCGTCCATGAACACACACACCAGAACACATCTTCCTAGCCGTGTTCATGCTTGGAAGCATCTCCAAAGTCCCATTGTCAGAGTTATACAACTCTGCAGAGTTCATGATTTTCCCAAGCGGATCACACCCGCCAGCCAATATAGCAATCCCTCTCACGCTGGAAGAAGCAAACAAATATCTAGACACATTCATTTCCATTCCAAATGTCCATTCATTTGTTAAAATGTTATACCTGTAAATCACTTGAGACAAGATATCTCTCCCGAACACAAGAAGGTCTGTCCCGACAACTAGAGACTCCTTATCTGAACAAATGAAGACTTCATTTGCAGTCAACCTAGGCAAACTCATACAACGACCTCGTACTGGATCAAATGCCTCTCATTCAAGGGGACTGCAAGAGTAGTAAACCCAAGACTCTACAATGCCAACATGTCGCCTTAGCTTGTACAATTCTCCGCTTTGAATGAGGGATCGAAAACTTTTATTCAACAAGGCAATTACTCCATAGTCAACCCTCGAGCATCGCATCAAACAACTGATTGAACCGTCACGACCAAGTTGATCGGCAAGTATGGGATCCAGTTCATACTCCTCATCGCCAATAGGATTGAGTTTTTGAAACTTACTCTTCAACATGTCGTCAAAATGATCCTACTTAACCCCAAAGAGAAAAAAAATTGTTTCATTAATCAGTTGAATGATGAGAGTGATAACTCAAAGAAATGGTCAAGTTAAATAAATCATAAATCAAAGAATGTGTGAGCTTCATAAATATCACAAACACCATATGCAAGCAAGACATATGAAAATGTGAATGTCTTGTAAAGTTTTTTTTTTCAGGTAACAACCTTTCTCACTTGTGAGTTTTCTTTAACTCCAATGTAGAATAAAATTGCACATATAAACCCAGAAAAAGCGAGCATCATTTTTGTGAGTTATTAAATGGCATAGAATTCTGTACATGCAATTAATGGCCCTGGAAAATTGACTAGTGCAGCTGGCGAAGCGGTGAGATAGAGACCATTTTAATATTATTCCACCTCATTAATGAAGATGACAATCAGAATTATTGAATAAGAAAGTGAAAAAAAAATCAATCTATGAACAAGAAAAGGAATCTCAAAACAAGCACAAGCACAAAATGATTCAATTGAAAAATTTGAAACCACGACAATAACATTCAAACCCAAATCGTAAAACGGCAACCTCTCCGACCTTCGACGAGTCAACCAGAGAAAGGGATCACTTTTGATTTGCATGCCAGCAATCCCACATGCCTTTCCCCGTTTTCATCCCTGAAGGTCGAAGAAATGACGAAGCAAACCACACAAGCCAAGAAAAATACTCACACAAAAATAAACACAAATGTCAAATAAAATTGATTATCAAACAATAACAAAAAACAAAGAGAATCATATATATGAAGGAATTTAGATACAAAGAGAGAAAGCAATACTGAGATTTTTGCGAGCTTCTAATTCACCTAGCAAGAGAATCCCTTTCTTCTTGAGATAGAGCCCAGATTGTTTGGTAAGATGCTCGCTCTCTTTCTTCTTCTTCTTCTTCTTCTTCTTCTTCTTCTTCTTCTTCTTCTTCTTCTTCTTCTTCTTCTTCTTCTTCTTTGCGTGTGACGACTATGTAAACGGTGGAATTATTTATAAGCCAATTTCATACATAGAAGGGGAAGAGGTGTGGCCCACATGGGGGTGGAGTCACCACCGCTTGGAATTGCTGACAGCCGTTTATACACGTGTTACAATGCTTACCTATTCTTGCATCGTTGTTCCTTTGTTTTTTTCTATCATCTCTCTTTTTCTCTCTACTTCCTTAATTGGACAAATTTAATCTCTTCTTTAACCTTTTCATCTTATCATTATAATTATTACTCCCTCGTTCTCTCTCTCTCTCTCTCTCTCTCTCTCACACACACACACACACACACACACACACACACACACACACACATATTTTGGGGTTAGGCTACCTGTTCACACTTCACTAGTAGTTTTCCCATGTATCCCTAATGGTTTTGAGATGGTTTTCATGCCATCTCATCATTCGCGAAAGTGCTTTTTTTTTCTTCCTTATATGTATTTGTGTTTGTTTTTGTTTGTATGTTAGAGTTACACATGCACTGTTTGAATAATTTTAACTTGTTGGAAATAAGAAGGTTAATTTTTAACTTCTTGATTAAATACTATTGGAATTATTTAACTTTTGATTCAATATTTTTTGTTGAGATTTATAATGAGGTGATTAAAATTATGAACAATCCACATGTGATTATGATATTGAGAGGAATTCTAGTTTTTTAATTAAACATTTTCTGTGTTATTTAATGTTTAATTTATTATTACCGTTAAGATATATTGTTAATTAATTAAAAGGAAAAAGACCTGTTGGTTCCCCTAACATTTGGGGCCAATTTTAGTTATGCCCCCAATGTTTGTTTTGTGTTAGTTATACCCCCAACGTTTCACATTGTTGTTAATTATACCCTAACCTCTAACTCCTATAATTAGATTGACGGAAAAAGCTGATGTGTCAGCTGATTGGGATAATAGTTGCCAATGTGTCAATTTTTTTCTGAATTGAAAACGTGGCACATGATTGGGTAAATAAAATATTTCAGCTTTACTTTTTGTTGATGACTTGGTAAATAAAACATTTCAACTTTATTTTTTATTGATTTGCGCATATTAGACGTGGCTTCCTCTTGTCCAGAGAGAAACCCTAAGTTTTTCACTCATGTGGCTTCATCAGGTGGAATATCAATCATCTTCAAGCTTATTGCAGGAACCCTCACTACCCTTTTCAACCTCATTTTTCTGCTACACAATACAAATTGAAAAAAAAAAAAAACCAACATTAATCAGCCCATAACATCTCCAAGAAAGGACTTATAAAATATGAACAAGAAAAGAAAGGATTTATAAGAGAACGAATCACCTAATTCCTACCTCTCTTTAGAGCAATGACAACGACCAAAGGAAGTGCCGCACTTGCCGGAGCCCAAGTTCTCAGAGCTACACTTCCTCTTCAAGGAGGAGGAAGAAAGCGGAGGCTTCCCCGCCAACAAGACCTAAGAGAGATTGGTGATCTGAAAGGGTGTGGCCGGCGACGAGGAGGAGGGCTACTATTTACTATCAGCATCACTGATGAGTAGAGCTGATCATGGGCCAAATAGTCCATTGGACTACTTGGACCCAAGCCCACAAATACATACTTATTAAGCAAAAATTAGAATCAGGACCTAAAAGAGTAAATACCCATAAAATATCCAAATAGGTTGGGTAACCCATATAGTACCCGAGTATTACCCAAGTACCCTTACTCTATTCGCTCCATTCTTGGTCGCTACTTGCTACTTGCTACCCACCTTGATGGTCGCTTCTTGCTAGTCGAAGACACTTGGCACGACCCTCACCTCCACTCTATCCCCTCGCTACTTAGCTCTTGGCTTGTTAATCTCTCTTGTCACTGATAAAAGAGGATTGTAAAAATATATATATATATATATAATATTACAAAATAATAAATTATTATATTAAATAATGAACTATGATGTTAATGCAGATAATAATAATTTAAGGAACACAAACTTTTTTGAAAGAAGGAACACGAACTGAAACAGATAAATAAGTGTTTCAATGCATTAAAATATTTGAATTAGACATTTTAAAACTAAGTAAGGATAACATTATATTGACATTTTCCTTATTTTGATAAAGATTTGGGACTAATCTCTAATTTTTTAGATTGTTTTGTATTGAATGAAAATTATTTTCTTCATTTTTGTACCAATCTATAATTTTTTAGACTATTTTGGACTGAAATGGAATTATTTTCCACATGCCTGGACTAATATGTGGCTAAATTTAATATGTGGGGACTGATTTGGATTTTTTTTTTATCATTGGGACTATTACAATTTAAATCTGGACTGAATTGCAAAAATTTTATGAAATGAAGAGAGAACAAAAAATAATCTAAATTCTAATTTGAGGACCAAAACAGAACAAAAAATTACTTGAGAACCAAAATGAAATTAACCTCATAATTTGAAGACCATAATGACTTTAACTTTAAAATTATTAAAAAAAAAAGTTTGAACTACCTAAGCTTAAGTCGAGTTTGAGTATATACTTGACCATTGTAATGGATATATTACGTAAAAACTCATTGGACACAAACTTGGGTAGCCCAAACTTGACCCATGAACAAGTCTAATACCGACTATGCTATCAAATTGCTGCCATAATCTTAAAACAGCACCTCCGTTGAAGGAAAAAGTAAGATCACTGTATAACAATAAAATCCTATTTTAAACGAAGCCTATGCGTACGAATAACCTCCACAAATGAAGTTTCTTGCATTATTCTATTTCGTATACAAGTTTAATTTAAACAAGTTTCGACAAATGTTAGAAAGCAGTCACATTTTCTAAGTTCTTTGCAAAATGCGCAAGCAAGCTAAAGTAATTCCTAAAGTTGAAACATAGGGTCACACTGGAATCGTTATACTATAACTATATTCAACTACAATTCAAAAGGCTAAGAATCTTTTAAGCATCTCTGGAACTGGAACTAAGAGAGAAGAAAGAGATTAAATACAAACCCGAAAGAATTTCTGAAATGTAAGGGGTAAAAGAAAATCTAAAAAGAATCTCAGACCTAGAAAGTCATTGCAATGAAAGAATGTGTAATGATCTTTAAAGAAAAAAGTAAAAAAACATGAGCTATACATATGTACTAGAACACATGTACTAGAACACATGTGTAGATAAACATTTGTGTACCAATGCTGTGCATGATTCATTCAACTGGGAATTTCATCAAGGCGCTGGTCCATGATATGGGAAACAGCATCGAGCAGCGTGGCTTCGCTTGTCCCGGGAAGAACCGAATCCAGTGCTGCCTGCACAATTTCCTCAATCACAGATTCCTTGTTCAAGGATTCTCTACACATCAGGCTTCCAATTTGAAAGGGTGTCAATTCTCTCTCAACACCTTTCTTCAGAAGCATGGTTGAGATTCGAAGAACACGAGCACAATCAATGGGGAGATCCCATCCATGAAACTTCAAAAGGGCGATATCTTCTTCAGCGTCCAGTGACTTTATATAGTCAATAATCTCCGGGGAATACGGCTGACGAGCTTGTGGCCAATAAAGCCATTCAAAGGTGCAATCTTCAAACTGTTGGAATGGCAAAAACATCAAGTGATTATTTAAACTTTTCCAGAGATCTTTGATATGATATGATAAACTCAGTGATTGGGATGTAAGATGTTTAAGACTTTAACTTTTTAAAGACTTTCCTCATTGAGATGTAAGATGTTTAAGACTTTAAACTCAGTGATTCATAATCTTTACTCATAAGAGTTTAAACTTTTTCATTGAGATGTAAGATGTTCAAGACTTTAATCCCTATTCATAATTTTCTATGGAATTTCAGAAAGAGGTAAGAGGATGCCACTGTACTAACTATTGTTTGAACTCCAAAGAACATGATAGTGATTTGTGATAAGGTTAGCATTTGCCAATGGAAATGTTGTTGACATTAAAGAAGCTGTTTTAGGGAAATAACTATAGGAAGCAGACTTCAGAATCCATTATTAGAGAAGGAAAACAAAATCTAATCGGGATTCCAGCCAGGTCACCTCTTAAGTTATATACATAGAATTTGAACTGATATGTCATATATAGGACTGGAAACTATAGGATTCTGTGTTCAAAGAAAGATTGGCGTCCATAACCCAGCATGAGAAATGAAAAAGTTTACACTTCACATCAAGAAAGCAATAACAGTTCTTAAAAAACCACCACATGCATTGAGATACAAAACAAATAGGTTAAAGAAAAAAGGCACTTACAGTGGTGGGCAAGCAGTATCCGTGATCAATCGGTATCAACTCAGCCTGGCCATTCTCGTCTTTTTTGCCAATCAAAATATTCCCGGCATGCCTATCTACATTCGCCAGTCTTATATCGAGCACAGTGATTTTATGTACTTCCTTAACTAGGAAAGACCCAGGACCCATATCCTCACAACTTCCATTATTCTCCACAAACATCTGCAACGAGCCAACTTTAGCAGTTATGTCCCCGGGATGGTTAAATCCATTGTGGAGGCACTTAACTAGAACTGTAGGGGGAATCCCGGCAAAACCCTTTTCATCACCAAATAATGTGCGACGCCCACTGATTGGATGGTCCAAAATGTAAGCTGCAACTTCCCTAAATGCTCCTTGACCAACTCTTGTGCCCTTTTTTAAGCCTTCACCATCCATTGACACCGGCAAACCTCTAGGGTTATTCATGGCCATCGGCTCTTCATCTATAGGCTTAAAAACAGACACATACTTTTCCCCTGATGAATCCAGCATTAAGTAAGCTCCTCCTGTACCCTCTGCAGATCTGATTGGATAGTTTCTACAGTCTAATCCTTCATACGTAGAATTTATCATGTCCGAAACTACCGATGCTAATTGAATCTTAGGGTTAACAATAACTGGCTCCAAAAGAACATCTCTATCAAGAAACTTCCTAGGCATAATGTCTCCATAAACGTCTTCTTCAACAACATGATATGCTT
Organism: Chamaecrista fasciculata; assembly: GCA_003254925.1. Lineage (NCBI taxonomy): Eukaryota > Viridiplantae > Streptophyta > Magnoliopsida > Fabales > Fabaceae > Chamaecrista > Chamaecrista fasciculata. The sequence goes on from QANZ01039936.1 coordinate 49,773, forward strand.
TACTATTCTTTCTATCAACATCATAGCTTTTCCTATCATTCAATTCCGTTGCCACAATGGACAACTCAAAATTCTTCTTAACTGGTCTTGGCCGTACTTTAGCTGACTTCTTAACAAACAGATGTATCACTGCATCACTATGATTGCTGCAGATTTCATCGATGCGCCTCTGGTCATCAAGCCTTTCCCCTTTACACACCACTTCTTGCTGTTCAGGGTCAGAAAACTGCTTCTCCCTTTTGGCAATCTCTTGTTTTACATACCCGACATCCCTCCCTCGTTCCACATGAAAAGTAAACTCCTTCCCGGAAGAAGTTTGCACACTGATGACCAGAAGATCCGACAATTTCAGCACCAAATGCAGCACATTCCCATCAGTCACCCCATAGTCCCGGAGTAATGAATTACTCCGGGCGAGCTCCCGGCCACCACAAACCAACTTTTGCTTCTTTGTCAAAAACCCATTACAGTTTTGGATTTTGAGTTTCACAGACTTAATGGTATCACACTCCAGAACACGCAAGCGAGTCATTGACCCAGAAAATGAGAGAAATATAAAAATTGAATCCTCAGGAGACATGTCCGGTAGACTATGGAACATATTTTGAGCCAATAAAGGCTCACTACCAACCGGACTAAGAGCAGCTACACCAGTTGACGACATTTTCACCAGTGATGAAGATACAGAAAAAAGAAATCAAGCTAATTTGAGGCTTTGACTTAAGCCTAGACCTCAAATTCCAAGGAAATGTCACAACAACACAGCCATATTTATAAAATTAGGGATTCTGGGTGATAATAAATGACAACCCAGAAGGAGCTTCGAACTAAATTGATTCAATTTTCGAACGGAAAAGAAAGAAATATTCCGATTCCAAAACCCTAATTCCCCATTTCTTCGCCCCGAAAAGCACAGAAACAAACAAACCCCCAGAAATGAATACAGGGGATTTGCGCAATTAGGTCAGAAAAAATGGAACAATGCGGAAACACAAAAAGGATAAGCGAGCAAAGCCTTACCCACGAAACCAATCAATAATAATAAAGTTAACGCCGGAGATCGCAGTGCTTTAAGCTGAGAACCACCAATTATAGCATAAAAGAGGTAAAAAGAAAATTGAAGAAAGCGTAATGGGAATTTTTTTGGGTTGAATTGGAACAAGTTGGAACGAAGGCTAAGGGGTTTTGTTTGAAGTTTGAAGGAAGAAGAATTCTCATTCAAAGCTCGCGAAAGAAGGAAGGACAGGTATGTATGTGTGTGAGTTTGGTTTCGCTATTTGACTCTGACTCCAAATGATAGAAATGGAAATTAGAAAATGAAGACGCGTGTAGCTGCTTGGTGCTATGTACGTAACTCGACCAATCAGATTGTTTCTTTCTGGAAAAGAAAAACAAAATCAAATTATAATTAATTAATTGGATTTCGTTAGGCAAATTAGTTACAGAATTTATCTTTATTTCTATCTTTCCTGTAAGGAAACAGAGTATGAATTGTGATTGTGATTTTTTTTTTTTGGCCATTACGATTCTGGTTTTTTTTTTTTTTTGGTTTCCAAAATTCTGGTTATTTTGATTAAGAATACTCTGTGTAATACAAAACTTGTAAAATATGTGTTTAAATAAAATAAAATAAATTTTAATTTGACTAAGAATATTTTGTATTTGTTTTGTATGTAATATTAATCTTACATTTTATTTGGATTCTTAATGTTTTTTTTCACTTTGGTTGTTAATGTTTTTTCAAAATTTCATTTTGATCCTAACAAGTTCCACGATTGATTCATAAATACTGAGTATGATCATATATCTCTTTTGTTTCAATCTCATCGGAAAATAAGATCAAATCAAAGCCTAAAACAAGTTCGAACATGGGTTGCTTGTCTCATAAAGCTAGTCTTATTTCTGTCAATTTAAGTAGAAAATGATGAAATCAAAGCTATAAGTTACTCTTGACGAATTTTTTTTTTCTGTCTAGTTGGAGTCATTAACAAACGAAGTCAAATAGTATTATGACAATGAGTTTGACCGAAATATCAATATCAACTTTTGAAATATTATTTAACCTCATTTTTTGATAATCTCAATTGTGCAAACTATGAACTTCAAGACTCCTCTAAAATGAAAGAGATATGACAAACTTCATAAATGAACAACTTACTTTTGGGCTTGATTTTATAACTGATTTGATTAGAGAGATAATTTGTAGTTAAATTTTGACTTTAAATTAGAGAGATATAACCACGTTTAGTAGCTAAAACCTAAAACAAAACTTGTAGAAAACATTATGCATGGAAATGCAACAAAAAAATATATTAAAGACTAAAACGAAATTTAGGAAAAATATCAATGACTAAAAGGAGGTTTTAACCTTGTTTTTCTTAGATTAATTACTGGATAATTATTGTACATTAGTACCCAATCCATCTGTTGCGGCAGTGACGCAGGTAGTGACTAGTGAGGTTAGGTTTCTTTATAAGAGAGAGGCGCGTCTACTAGAAAATTTGAATAATACCTTGTATATATTATTATTATTAGGCCAAAGTCCTATTTCGGTCCCTCAGTTATGCTCAGTGTTTCAAATTAGTCCCCCAATTATTTTTCGTTCCATATTGGTCCCCCAGTTATACAAAATTTGACAAAGTTGGTCCCTCTAACAGTTTCCATCCATTTTTCTGTTAAAAAAAAAATAAAATTAATTTTTAACTCCTAAAAGTTTAAATTTTTTGCATTAAGGACATTTTTCTCTATAATAGAACCAAAATGTAAGAAAAAAGAAATACACGGGGGTTTTAGTTTATTTTACACAAAAAACACGAAAAACCTTTTTCTCTATCTCGTGTCTCTCTCTATCTCTCTCTTCATCTCGTCCTTTCACCGGCGCCGGAGACAGTAACGGTGACGGCGCCGGCGCCGGAGACGGTGACTGTAACGGTGACGGCGATAGCAACATCTCGCCGTTATGGGAGCTCATCTCGTCCTTGGGACTCCTCTTCTTATCATCTATCAATTTAGGGATTATGATTCTGAGAACTCCGTTCTCCATTCTGACTTTGGGGTATAGTGATCAAAACAAAAGTTTCCATCTGAAATATAATAACGAGAGTAACAAATAAATATTCAAAGAGAGCTTACAAGTTGCCATGTGCATCTTGATGAGCTTAAAATCCACAAGAGTGATACCCTTTTCTTTGTCAAGTGAATTCACCACATCCACGTCTTCTTGATCTAAAAGCTGCTTACTGCAACGAGCATAACCAGAAGACTCCAATATAAGAATTAGGGAGAAGAAATCACAAAAAAAAAAAAAAGAAAAAGATGAAAATTATATGTAATTGCGGTATTTGATTAATTGAACCCGAAAACATACTAGTGAGACGATGGCCAAAAATTGGTAGCCATAATGGAGAACGGAGTTCTCAGAATCGTAATCCTTAAATTGATGGATGATAAGAAGAGGAGTCCCAAAGACGAGATGAGCTCCCATAACGGCGAGATTCGTTGCCATCGCCGTCGCCGTCACCATCTCCGGCGCCGGTGAAAGGACGAGATGAAGAGAGAGAGATAGAGAGAGACACGAAACAAAGAAAAAGGTTTTTTGTGTAAAATAAACTAAAACCCTCATGTATTTCTTCTTTCTTACATTTTAGTTCTATTATAGAGAAAAAGGTCCTTAATGCAAAAAATTTAAACTTTTAGGAGTTAAAAATCAATTTTATCTTTTTTTTAACGGAAAAATGGATGGAAACTGTTAGAGGGACCAACTTTGTCAAATTTTGCATAACTGGGAGATCAATATAGAACGAAAAATAACTGGGGGACCAATTTAGAACACTGAGCATAACTGGGGGACCAAAATAGAACTTTGGCCAAACCTTTTTTTTGGTAAACAACTTTGGCCAAACCTTAAACAATATATACTCAGTCACTCACAATCTAATTTTAGTTCCCTCACTTTGCTAAAGTGATTCAATTGACTTTACTATCATAAGCATCTCACAACATACCCTTCTGATGTAAGACCTCTATGACATTATCTTGGTTTACCATCTATGATTGAATGTTACTTTTGTATGTCATATAAATAAAATTGTGTACATAATTGCTGAATGCATCCTTATTAACTAATTGATCATATACAGAAAAAAAATATATGACTTTTTAATTTCTATTATTCTTTTTCTCTTCATATTTTTCTTCTTTTAACTTGTATGCATATTATTTTTATAACATTAAAGTTATAACTTTTGGTTAAAAGAAAAAACATTAAAGTTAAAACTAATTATATAAATTATATAAT